>PVJS01009695.1:0-49722 GCA_004027185.1 Glis glis
GCCCTTTTTAAGTTGTTTTTTTTTTTTTAATTTTGAGACAGGGTCTTGCTGAGTTGCCCAGGCTGGCCTTGAATTTGCGATCCTCCTGCCTCAGCCTTTAGAGCAGCTGAGATTACAGGTGTGTGCCACTGCACCCAGCTTTTCAGATATTTTCAATCCACAGTTGGTTGACTCCATGGATGCAGAGCCGCATGGATATGAAGGACCAACTCTGTCTGTTTCTGTATATACATCTGTCCAACCGAGCACACCGTAGGTATGTACACACACACACACACACACACACACACACACTGCTTAAGTTCTGAGGTCTACCTTTTGCTCTTATCTAGTAAGAACTCATGAAAACCTATTCTGATAATTTGTTCAAGCAGGTGAGTGCTCTAAAAAATGCATTCATTCTTCCTTTGAGTACCATTTTCTGCCATCTGTCCTTTGTGCTGATTAACTGCTGTGACTCATACAGGCTGACGAAGGATCACCAGTGGTGGGACGGGGCTGCCCCAGAAAACAAAGGAAGAGCAGTACAACGGCCAACAGGACAAGAGGAGAGCCAGAGCCCATTCAAGGAAACATCGGAGGAACAGAGGTAAAGATCAGCAGATGAGCAGAGACCAGGAACAGTCCTACACATTGTCAGAGACTGTCCTAACCTGACTGCGACCTGGGCCAGCATGTTAATGAGTGGAATCTGGAGTCAGAGAAGGGACCCTGTGCCAGTGAGAGAGGCCAGGAACTCTCTCTCTACAGGAAAAATGTTAGAAGGAACAGGAAACTGCTCATTCGGTTAATGCTCTGGTTTCTAGGAACCCATCCCCTGTGCCAATGAACTATGTGTATGCAGCACAGAAAAACAGGAGGAATTTGGATGTTATGTTATATTCATTATTTTGGGAGAATAGAAATGAAAGATTTTAAGGAATTACTTTGGGCAACCTATTCCATTTCTGCCTTTCATTTATTTTTTCCTTCAAGCAGTATTTTGTTATTATTTATTTCTAAGCCTGTACATTTTTCTTTTTGGTTGTTTTCTATTTCACAGAAGCTGTGAAGCTTAAATTTAAGGTGAGCTCACTTTGCACACGGGAGTCAGGGGTAGGCCTATTTGGTATTCCAAACACAGGTAGTCTTTCTCATCTATGTTGACTTAATACTTTATGACTTAAAAACATAATGGCTTTTTAAATGAAGTACGATTCATTGCAGAGATGGGGGATGGCACACAGAACCATCACTTGAGCTCTGCTTTTGCACATCTGGGGTCAATGACTGTGATGCATTTGGCAGCCTCCTGGATGGTACCTAGACCTCCATGCTTTGAGATTATCCTTCTCTTTAGTATATACTGTTAGAACTTGCCCAAGCCCCATGCCATATGTCCTTCTGTTCTAAATCTCTCCAAAGATTCCCCAGCATGCGGTTCAAAGGCTTATGTCACCCTTCTTTTTCTCTCACATCGAATTCTCCATCTGTGCTCTGCGTCTTATTTCTTGTGTCTTTTTTCTTCTCTCCACACTATGGTACGCAGCTCCCTTCCTTTCTTTGGATTATTCACAAAGAGCCATTAAGCCATTAAAGCATATGGCACTGAAGATGGTGGCAGGTGGAGGAGTGGAGGACAGTCATATCCTAATAAAGCCAAAACTAATACAACTGTTACTGTGAAGCATCTTTATTCTAACAATTCTTATTGTATCCCCCAGACATCTTCACCCCTGGACATTTCTCTCCCATTTCTTCCTTGCACCCACTTCTCCCACCATTTTGTTGGGCCATCAGTCCATTTCTCCAGCACCTCTTTCTCACTCTCAGGTCTCCCAATTGCAAAACCAAAATTCTCTCCATTGTCTTATTGTCCCAGGAGAACACTGAAGAATGTTCCTCTGCCAATAATCCCAAATGGCCTTCCCTTTGCTAATTACCTTGTACCTAACATCCTGGTCTCATGGGATAAGGAATGATCTTTTTTGCAGCCACTCCTGGACCCTGTCTTCTGGGGTCCTCATTGGAGGCCATGCTCACTGAGTCCCGCAGAATTCAGTTCTGGCCAGGAGCTGGATGCCTCATTGTGCAACCTGGTATTCTTGCTCTTCTAAGGCTTAAATATGGAAGCCCAGGAAGGTTGGCTCTGATGTTTCAGTTCTTGCCTCTGGTTTCTAGGCCACAGAGAGGCTATATCCTGTGCTGGGCAAGTTTTTACACAGAATTTCATCAAGAACTTTTGTAATCATATCAGATATGACTAAAGCCTTATCAGGAGAAACAATGTGCATCACTGACCTATTTCTTAAGAAAAGAAATTTAAACCCCACAGTTTTACTTCCCAGAATTTTCTAAGTACAAGTTTTCAACAGGTAAACAGTAATTTTAACTAAACATCCCATTTTCAAAAAAAATCTTTGTATACAACCTCCAGTAATGCTACTTCATTTTCCCAGTTTGTTCTTCAAGACAGGATCAAAGATGATCATTTTAAAAGGACCTTGGTCCAATGACTCCGCTTCAATATTACAAACCTCCCACTCTTGCCCTAGGATAAAGTCTTTATGCCTGGGATAGCAGCCTTCCCTCTGCTCTTTTTTCTCTTTTGGACGCTGCCCCAAAGCCTATCATTTCACACCCAGTCTGGCTGCAGGTTGTTTTTGCTCACAAACAAACATCTTAGCTCCTCAAGGGAAATTCTACCTTTAGTTCTTTGAAAATAGCAAGTGTTTTCTCCTGGCTATACTTGGAAACTGTGGTCTTGTGGGACAATAGCTCCCCACCTCAGCGCCCCCTTTCAAGCGGCTTTCTTCCTCCTTTCATTGATATTCCCTAAGCCATTGTAGAAGGGTTCAGCCTTTGCTATGGTAATATCGTCAAATACAACCGAACTCGCAACGTTAGTGCCAAAATCACGTTCTGAGACTTGTTTGTATCTTTTAGTTTTACTCATTATACAAAACCCTCAAGCAGGAAGGTGGTTGGAAATGGTAATGCTAGGAGAATGGTTTTTATGTTAATAAAAGAACCAAGGTTAACTGCATCTGACACAGACTTGTTTTGAGAGGAGATAGAGTCGGAAGTATGTTGACCCTGATTATTGAACCCAAAAAGGGTACACATGACTTGACAAAGGGCTTTCTTTCTTTTTTACTTACACAAGCAATGCATGAATGCTTTCACATTGCAAAATATTCAAAGGTTACTGATAAAATTAAAGTCTTCCTGACTTTTCTAGGGGAATACTCTACTGCAATTTCATGTTTTGTTTTTTATCTTTCATCTTATTTTCTTATCTTATTTTCATAATATATGTATATGTACATATGTAGAAACATGTGGTATTATTGTGTGCATATGTTTACTAAGTAATATTGCTAACTAATTTTTTTTGGTGCCTGTGAATGACATTTTTTGCCATAGAAAACACTCTTCAGAGGTTATCTTTGGCTTAAAAGATTTTTAGTTTATTGAAGTTTTAGGTTATGAAACTTATTTATGTTTAAAGTAGAACTTACAAATCTTATGATAATTCTGTTCATAAGAATAGCAAATTTTTAACAATCACTTGTAAAAGGTCTTTGATTAATATTAATTTCAATTTATAACACACAGTTATGTATAATTCTTTATATCAAATTGTATTCATAAAAATATATATATATTTTTTCGCCTGATTTAACAAACAAAATTTTCCCAAGTACTTAAATAATTCACATATCAAATAAGTTATACTTATAAACAGATGATTCTTAAGTATTAAAAATGTTTCACTAATGTTCATGAAGCAAACATATTAAGTTAAAGTCACTAGTCTCAATAAAATACTTGATAATACATTTAAAACTAGAATCACAAGAATATTACTCAAATAAGTATTATTTTACTAGTCCAAATTCTGTTATTGGTAAAGAATATACATGTATAAAATCTTAACACTAAATTGTTAATAGCATAGTTTTATTTATCTTAACATTTATATTTCTAATTTAATGTTTTCTTGGGTTTTAAAGATGTTTGCCTACTAAAGAAAAATCGTGTAGCCTCACACATGATTTTTGTGGTTATTTTGCTAATATACTGTTGGGATTGCTTAAGTATTTATTTCCACCATCTATACTTTGTTTTCTCTTTTCATTAGTTAGGACTTCAAATAAAATGTTAAATACTCCATTTATTAAAATCTTTTATTTTCATTTTCATTTTTTTTTTGTGTGTGTGTGGTACTGGGGATTGAATCCAGGGGCATTCTACCTCTGAGCTACACACTCAGCCCAATTTTTATTTTCCTTTTATTTTGCAACAGGGTCTCGCTAGGTTGCTGAAAGTCTTACTACTTGCTAAGGCTGTCCTCAAACCTGCGATCCTCCTGTCTCAGCCTTCCAATACTGGGATTACAGGCGTGCACCAGCATGCCCAGCTCAAATCTTTTAAAATGTCTTTTTATAAAGCTTCATTGTTTTTCCACAAAGGCCTCACATGTATTTCATGTCTAAATACTTGGTGATTTTGTTGCTTATATGAAAGTAGCTTTTAAAAATATTAAAAAATTTTAATTGACACATAATAATTGTACATACTTATGGGGTCCCATGTGACATTTCAATACATGTATACAAAGTGCTATTGAAAGCCTTTTTAAAAACTATGTTTCTTACTTTTTTTGCTAACATATAGAAATATTATTTAGAATTTGATCTGTCTTACAGCCTTACTGAATTCTCTTTGTACTTCTAAGAGGTTGTTAGTATACTGTTTTTTATTTCTAGTAGAAAGCAATATTTCCTGTAAATAGAGTTTTCTCTTTATTTTCCAGTATTCATATCTCATATGCATCCCCATTAGCCTTATCTACACTCTCCAAGATGCACTGAATATTAGTAAAAAGAGAAGAAATGGCTTTAACTTGAATGTTTCTGAAATTCTCTCACTAAATATGGATTAGGTTTTTGATAAGTTATCTTTTTGCAGGTTAAAGAAGCTTCCTTATATACTTAATGTACTAAGGCCATTTAAATAAATTATCAGGTATATATGTTCCATCCTAGCAACAAGTAAAAGTATGGATAAACTGAAAAAATTAACAACTCTTCTTAGATCCATCAGAGAAGAGAGGTCACAGGACAATCTGCTGGCCCCATATGGGAGAGATATACTGATATAGAGAATCACCACGGATTAGAGCAAAAGCCTGTGAGCGCAAATCTCCATGGGAGCCAGGGCCAGTCAGAAAACCTGAAATACAACTGAGGAATTGCCGTTGGCTCAGTGTGGATGAGTCTGAGAGTTAGAACCCAACTCCAGCTCTCTCTAGCCTCCTGTCCCACCCCACTGAGGTAAAATACTGGAGAAGTTCACAATCTGGGGCAGAAACTCCCCCAAAGACTGAGACTTACTCACAGTACTAAAGAACCCTTCCCCAACATCTTACCCCTGTGTTACTAAAGGAGTATTTACTGTAGTTCCTTTTACCCAGTAAGCTCATGTCTACCTTTAAACAAAAGATTACAAGGAACATTAGCAGACAAAGCAAAACAAAACAAAAAGAAACAAAAAAAGCAAGCACCCTTTCCAAAGGAAAACCAAAACCAACCAACCAAACAAAACAACCAAAACTCACACACATGCACACAGTTTGAAGAAACTGAATGAGCTTCAGAACCAGAGTCAGATATGGCAGGGATATTGGAATTATTGGACCAGGAAATTTTTTAAAACTCCAATTAATATGTTTAAAGAATGGGAAAAGTAGACAATATGCTAAATCAGAGGAATAACGTAGTAAGAGAGATAGATATTCTAAGAATCAAAAAATAAATGCTAGAGATAAAAAACCACTTTGTCAGAATGCCTTTGATTGACTCTTCAGTAGACTAGACATGGCTGAGGAAAGAATTCCAAACCTGACGATATAACAATAAAACTACCCAAACTGAAACAGCAAAGAGAAAAAATACTGAAAAAAACAACAAAAAACCCAGAATAGAATATTCAAGAACTGTAGGACAACTACTAAATGTGTTAATATGCATAGTAAAAATATCAGAAAAAAGACACAGAAAAATATTTGAAGCAATATTGACTGAGCATTTGCCCAAATTAATGTCAGATATCAAACTATACATTTAGGAAATTTGGAGAACACAAAGAAGGACCAATGAAAAATAAGAAAAGAGAAAGAAAGAAGACAGACAGACAGACAGATAGAAAGAAACCTAGGTAGATCATATTCTTCAAACTTCAAAAAATGAATGATATTGGAAAAATCTTGAAAGATCCAGATGTGGTGGTGGTTTGGATCTAAACTGTCTCCCAAAGGCCATGGGTTGAAGTATTGACCCATGGCACTACTGGGAGGCGGTACAAACTTTAGGAAGTGGTGCTGGTTGGGGGAGGTGGGTCCCTGGTGGCGTGTCCCTGAAGCATTTATTTTGCCTTCCCTTCCTCTCTGCCATGAGGCGAGCAGTCTTGCTCCCCCACACCCTTCCTTCATGATGTTCTGCCTCACCACAGGCCCCGAAAGAATGGAGCCAGCCGACCATGGACCGAAATCTCTGAAACCATGAGTCTAAAGAAACCTTTCCTTCTTTAAGTTGGTTTTCTTAGGTAGTTCATCATGGGGAGTAGGGGCCGGGGTGGGGGTGGCCTGACTAAAACACCAGAGGAAAAAACTACCTTATTTCTAGATGAGCAAAGATAAGAATTACATTTTACTTTTCCTCAGAAACCAGGCAAGCAAGAAATGAGCGGAGTGAAGTAAAGTGTTGCAAAAAAATAAATAAATAAATAAAATCTGTCTGCTGCGGGCAGACAGGAGTGGAGGTACTGCTATGGTGGGAGCTGTGAGCCAGCCACACAGGTGCTCCAAGTCTCTTTTGCCAGATCATGTGCATTTTGCAGCTAAAAGATGGCATCCGACCTGATACTGCAGCCAGTTCAGCCCCTGTGGCAAGCCAGCAGTGACTGGGAGTTTTATGACCCTTGTGGCCACCCAACCTTCCGCCCCACCCTACCACCCTACCCATTCCCCTTGGCCTGAAGCCATTGACAGATTGGTTTGGAAGTTCAAGAGTCCAGCTTCCTTACCTCAGAAAGAAGGGTGTGCTGGAGGAATAATTAGTGTGTCACATTTTTGCTAGGATCAGGCTGAGGCTGAGACTTCATCATGAAAGCATATCCTCGCTCAACAACTTCTCCCCCCATTCACTTACTGGTGTCTTCTGGGAGCTCTTCCTCAAGACATCTCCTTATTTTACCTAAATAACACACACACACACACACACACACACACACACACACACACACGTTGAATTCTAAGTTTTACTTACATCATTTTGCATGATCATATTGCTTCATATTTAACCTGTTACCATAATATACTGCATATATAGACTTTTAAAAACAGTGAGCAAACTTAATATGCAGCCATAAACTCTACCAGGTCATTTTTTTTAATATACTGCTAGTGTTGATTTGTTAATGTTTAAGGATCTACCTCTATGTTCTTAAGTGAGATGGACCTCAATGTTATTTCTTAGGCAGTATTTGGCTTGTTTTTTTTTTTAGATATATTAGCTTTATAAAATAATTGTGTATCTTTCCTTCTCTGTTAAATTTGTGGGAAAAATTTGTATGTTATGTTCTTTGTATGTCTAGACCTGATACTTTGTGTTGGATGGAGACTTGATCATAGTTTCTTTAATCGTTATATATCTATTCTGATTTTACTTCTTTTTCTGTAACAAAATGAATTTTTTGGGAAATTGTTCATTCAAAACTACACACTGTATCTATAGTTTTATTCCATTTTTTAAAATTGATACTGTTCAATGTCGTCACCTCTCTTTTTTCTCATTTTTATACCAGTGTGACTAAAAGTTTATCTACTTTGAAAGATTTTTCAATTAATCAGGTTTTGCTTGTCGATCATCTCTTATTATAGGGCATTACATTTTCTTCTTGGATTTAAGATGTCTTTCTCCTTTCTTTGGGTTTATTTGACGCCTCTTTCTCTCTCTCTTTTTGTTTTTGTTTTATGTACTGGAGATTGAACTCAGAGACATTCTACCTCAGAGCTACACCCTCAGAGCTTTTTATTTTTTACTTTGAAACAGGCGTTGCTAAGCTGCTGTGGGTCTCGCTAAGTTGCTGAGGCTGCTCTTGAGCCTACGAGCCTCCTATCTCCAGCCTCCCAAGTACTGGGACTACAGGCGTGTGCCACCATGCCCAGCCTCTGTCTAGTTTTTTGAGTAGAACTCTTGGCCCATTCGTTTTCAGTTTCTTGTGTTCTAAATTTATAAAAGTTTACATTTATAAATTCTAAATTATATAAATATGGCTTTAGTTGCATTTCCTAATTTTGGTATGTAATGCTTCAGATGTCTTCTAATTCTAAATATTTTATAATTTCTCTTGTGTTCCTCATTTGTGTGTGTGTGTGTGTGTGTGTGTGTGTGTGTGTGTGTATGTGTGTGTGTGTGGTACCGGGAATTGAACCCAGGGGTATTCTACCTCTGAGCTACACTCTCAGCCCTATTTTATTTTTTGTTTTGGAAATAGGGTCTCTCTAGGTTGCTGAGAGTCTCACTATATTGAGACTGGTTGGTCTTGAACCTTCAATCTTCCCGTCTCAGCCTCCCAAGTACTGGAATCACCGGCATGCACCACCACACCCAGCTTGTGCTCCCCATTTTAATCTATGAAAATGCATTTATTTATTTAGTGTTGGGATTGAACCTAGGTCCTTGCACTACCTATGAAAATGTAAAGCTAATTTGAGGCATGCAAAAACGGTTTAAAGTGTTCTTGAAGACATTTGTGTTTTGCTTTTGTTTTTGCTATGTCTGAGGCCAAAGGGAGATGAGCTGCCTGGTAATGGTTGTGGTTATTCCGATGTGACACAGAAGTCTTTGTAAAGGTGAACTTAGCTACTCATAATGGCCTCCCAAGTTGCTTACATTCCAAAGTCTTTGTTCCTGGCCAGGTAAATTAAATGTTATAAATGTAATTAAAGTCCCTTATAAACTATCTCAGTTCCATTTCCCCCTGCTTCCCAAGCTAACAACTCTCTAGAATTTATATTTATTGTCTGTGAATATATTCATAAATGATGCACTGTACTGTATTGCTTTTTTTGCTCTTTCTTTCTTTTTCTTTTTTTGCAGTACTAAGGATTGAGCCCATGGGCAATCTATCTCTGGGCTACCCCCCACCCCTATTTTATTTTGAAACAGTGTCTCACTAAGTTGCTGAGAGTCTCACTTAATTGCTGAGGCTGGCCTTGAGCCTGTGATCCTCCTATCTCAACCTCCCAAGTACTGGGATTACAGGCATGCACCACCTTGCCCAGCTGCTTTTCATTTTATAACTTCTAAGTTGGTGTTAGTATGTTGTATCTGTTTTTGCTAGACACACTCTGTATTTCTGAGTTGATATATGTAGATCATACAGCCGTTCTGTCTATAATGTATTGACCTACTTAGCTACTGACTTACCTTTAAGCAGTTTCTCGATTTTGGCTATTAGAAACAATACCTTAATGAATTTTTTATTCAAGTATGCTTTTGCTTATTTGCCAAAAGTTTCTAGCACTTGCATTTATGTGCAGGTCTTAGGGCATAGTTATCTCCAATTCTACTAGATAACATTGTCCTCCAGAATGGCTGTCCCAACTAACTCACTGTCCTCTTTGTTTAAATACATTCACAGTGACCTCCACACTCAGTAACCTTGGTATTATCCTAAGTTCTTTTTCTCTGTCAGTCTCGTAGGTATGAACCAGCAACTAATGTTGTTAACTCATAAACTTTTTAAATATATTTTAATTTACAAATTCATGGGATTTAATAAAGCAGTTGAATTACTTGTTTTAAATTTTATTGCAGTACAGTCAGGAAACATAATCTATATCATGACTATTCTCTGAAAAAAAATATTCTTTTCTTTCATGGTGCTGGGGATCAAATCAGGGCCTTGCACATGCTAAGCATACGCTCTACCACAGAGCTGTAGCCCCAGCCTGATTCTCTGGAATTTTTGAGACTTTTTTTGTGGCATATACATGATTGATTTTTGTAATGATCCATGATTATTTGATAAGTACTTATATTTTTATTAGGTGCAGAGTTTTCTCTGTTTCTTATAAATTAAATATTTTAATAGAATTATTCAAATACATATATTCATATTGTTTCAAGTATCATTGCCTTGTCTTCATTTTTCCTAAAAGGACTTTTCTAATAGTCTCTTAATACTTCTGTTAATTAAAATTAGGATCTTCTAGATGGATTGTTTAAGTCTTCTTCCTTTCATACTCTATATCTTTTAACTATATATTTTGTATTCTGGGATAAAAAAAGGTTTTTTTCTCCAGCTCACTAATTTGCTCTTTTTTATGTTCCATCTGCTTTTCTACTCATCCATTGAAAGAGACATTTCGAAGGAGAAGCCCTTAGTTTACATAATTACTGGTTGATTCTTTTTAAAGAATTGTTGGTTAAAATACTCTCTGGCATCTCTTGGAACACAGCATATCAATGAAACTTAGAATAAAATAAAAAGTTCTCATAATGGCCTAAAACTCCCTACATGGCCAGACCTCTTATGGATTCTCTGACCCCTTCTCCCTGTCAACATTTCAAACCCTCCAAACACACATTCCTCCTGCACATGATTCAGCTCCTTATTCAAAGGTCACCTCCTCATCGGAAAGACTTTCACTGTCAGCTGGGCACAGAGACGCGTGCCTGTAGTTCCAGTACTTGAGAGGCTAAGACAGGAGGGTCACAGATTTGAGGACAGCCTCAGTAACTTAGGGAGACCCTGTTCAAAAATAAAAAGAGGGCTAGGGGTATAGCTTGGAGGTAGAATGCCCCTGGGTTTAATCCCCAGTATAAAACAAAACAAAACAAAACAAAACAAAACAAAACAAAACAAAACAAAACACCACCAAAACAAAAAACAATAGTAAAGAAAGAAAGAAGAAAAAAAAAAGAAAGAAATTGCCTATTGCCTATCTATCCAAAGTCCCTACATATATTACTGCTGAAGATGGGTGATGTGCCATCCTTGTTTGTTGCTTTACACAGAGGAAACAAGGAGTAGTTGACCTACTTGACTGCTCTGACTGTGGGAACCACATTAGGGTTCTTCCCATCGCCCTCGGGCTCTCTCCTGCTTCAAGTATCTCTCATCCATGTGCATGGAAAAGCACCTTTTCCTTAAAAGTAATTTTGATTTTAAAATAGTGTAAGACTCACAAGAAGTCGCAAATTAGTGCTACACAGAATTCCCATGTATTTTTGTGTTAGCTTTTTGTCTCTGTGACCAAAATACCTGACAAGAACAACTTAGTGAAGAAAAGATTTGTTTTGGCTGATGGTTCCAGAGGTTTCAGTTCATGGTTGATTGGCTCCATTGCTGTGGGCCTGAGGTGGGGTAGAACATCATGGTCCACAGGCATGCTTGGAGAAAGTTGCTCACCTCATGGCAGCTGGGAAGCAGAGAGAGAGAGAGAGAGAAAGAGAGAGAGAGACAGGCCAGGATGCCTCTAGTAACCTACTTCTTCCAACTAGATCCCACCTCCCTATAATCCATTCAGCTATCACTAGATTAATCTATCCAACAGATTCACCCACTGAGGAGGGCAGAGCCTTCAATGATCCAATCGTTGCCTAAAATCCCCGCCTCTGGACCTTGCTGTATTGGGAACTATGTTTTCAACACAAGTCATTGGGGACAGTCTAGATCTAAACCACAACACTCCAGGGAACTCATGCTGGTATAATGCTATTGACTCAGGTACAGATTTTATTCTGGTTTTGCCAGTTTTTATATGCACTCCTTTGTTTTTGAAGCAGCTTTGTTGAGATATCATTTATAGATCACAAAATTCACCCATTAAAGATGTACAGTTCAGTGATTTTTTTAGCATATCCAGAGTCATATAACTGCTGATACAATACCATTTTAGACCATTTTCATCACCTCCATAAAAAGACTGGTCCTCATTAGTGGTCACGCGTGATTCTACGCTCCATTCAGCTGCATGCACTTGCCATTTACCTTTCTCTATAGATTTGCTCAACGTTTTCATCCATGGTGAAACACCTATCAGTACTTCATTCCTTTTTATTGCCAAATAGCATTTTGTTGTGTTGATATAGGACACTTTGTGTATCCATTCTTCAGTTGATGGACATTGGGTTGTTTCCACTTTTTGGCTACTATGAATAACATTAGATAGACTTTTATGGAGGAGCAGTTCTATAAAATTTTATCACTGAGATTCAAATAACTGTCACCATGGATAGAATACAGAATCATCCCATCACAAAGAATAAAGTCCCCCATATCACCTCTTAAATACTTGCCCCCATTCTAACCTCTAGTAACCACTGATCTGCTCTCTATCCCTACAGTTTGTCCTGTGGGAATGTTATACAAATGGAAATGCACAGTTTTTAACCGCCTTGAGATTTTTCTTTTCACTCGGAATAGTGGTTTTGAGATTCATCTAAGTTGTTGCATGTATCTATATTTTATTTTTATTTATTGTTGAGAAGTGTTCTATGGTATGTGTATATTCACAGTTTATTTATTCACTTGTTGAAGGACATCAGTATAGTTTCCAGTTTGGTACTATTACAAATGAAGCTGCCACGAACATCCTTTCACAGGATCAGGTTTTGTGTGTGCATTTGTGTTCATTTCAGTAAGACAAATAAATGCCCCGGAGTGCAGTCATAGGTCATGTGTCTGTCACATGTTTAGTTCTTTGAGAAGCAGCAGAACTGTTTCCCATTGCTTTACCATCTTCCATTCCTTCCAGCAATTTATGAAGAACCAGTTCCTGCAAATCTCCTCCAGGGCTTCTACTATGGGTAATGTTTATTCTAATGGGAGTACAGTAGTATTTCATCATGGTTTATTTGCATTTCTGAAATGATTAATTGTATTAGTTTTCTGTTGCTATGATGACAAATTAATACAACTTCAGCAGCTTAAAACAACACAGATTTATTATCTTGTAGTTCTGTAGGTCAGAAGCTCAACACAGGTATCACTGGGCAAAATTCATGCTGTAGGAAGGACAGGGTTCCTTCTGGAGGGTTTAGGGAAAAATCTTTTTCCTCACCTTTTCTAGCTTTTAGAGGCCACCAGCATTCCTTGCCTCTTGCCTACCTTCTTCCATCCTCAAAACCAGCAGCCTCACATCTCTCGGACTCTTCTGTTGTCACATCTCTCTGACTACAGTCAAGAAAAGTTGTCACCTTTGAAGCACTCATTTGATTAGACTGGTCCCACTGGAATAATCCAGGCTATCTTTCCACATCAAAGTCCTTAACCTTTACCACATCTGCAGAATCCCTTTGCCAAGTAAGAAAACATATTCACAGGTCCCAGGGATTGGTAGGTGAACATCTGGAGGGGCCACTACACACATGCTGTTGAGTATCTTTGTAGGTACTTGTTTTGTCATACACCTATCTTCTTTGGTAAAGTGCCTGTTCAAATCTTTTACCCATTACTAACGGCCTTATTGGGCTCACTGTTGAGTTTAGAATATTTCATAGATGTTTTGGTTCACTGTTGAGTTTAGAATATTTTTATATATCTGGATATCTGTGTTTTATTGGATATATGATTGGCAAATATTTTCTCCTAGCCTTAACTTCATAATTGGGTATTTTGCAGATCAGAGAGCTTAAATTTTGATTCACTATGGTTCACTGAGTATTTCTTTCGTGATTCATTCCTTTGGTGCCATGCCTAAGAACTCTTCATCTCTTATCACAGATTTTCTGCTATTTTTCCTTCAAAAGCTTTATCACTTTACACTTAAATCTATAACCTATTTGTCTGGAATAC
The DNA here is from genome assembly GCA_004027185.1 of Glis glis. Taxonomy (NCBI): domain Eukaryota; kingdom Metazoa; phylum Chordata; class Mammalia; order Rodentia; family Gliridae; genus Glis; species Glis glis. The sequence continues at coordinate 13,852 of PVJS01009695.1, forward strand.
CACTAATATTTTCACACATTTGCATAATCAGGGCTTTCTGAGCAAACATTACTGGTAACTTGGGCTAAAGTGTAAGCATTTTAATATAATGATTTTCCCTATGCCCTTCTTTAGATACAGCCCCTAGATTTATATGCAGTGGTAGGAAAGAGTTCCCTTATACACTTTGCTCAGTTTCCCTCAAAATTGACATTTGGCAAGTTTATAGTAGAATATCACAATCAGGATATCGACATTGATAAAACCCATTGATTTTTATTCAGATTTTCCATTTTATTTGTACTAATTTGTGTGTGTGTGTGTGCGTGTGTATGTGTGTGTGTGTGTGTGTGTGTGTGTGTGTGTGCATGCGTGCATACGAGAGAGACAGAGAGAGAGAGAGAGAGAGCCAGACAATATTATCACTTTTGTAGGTTCATGTATCAACCACCATATTCAAAATACTGAATGGTTTCAACATCACAATATTACAAAGATCTCTTGTGTTGCCTTTTTATAACCACATGTATATTCCTTTCATCCTTCCTTTCCCTAATCCCCAGCAGACACTGATCTATCTTCTTTTGTTAAGATTATGTCATTTAAGCCAGTCACGGTGGCACATGCCTGTAATCCCATTCTTGGTAGCCTGAGATAAGAGGATCACAGGTTCGAGACCAGCCTCAGCAACTTAGTGAGGCCCTCAGCAACTTTATGTAGGGTGTAGCTAAGACGTAGAATGTCCCTGGGTCCAGTCCCTAGCAACACACACACACACACACAAACACACACACACACACACACACACACATCATTTAAAGTAATGTTATATAAGTGGAATAATATGGTATATAATTTGGGGGGATTGGGGATTTTTTGTTTGTTTTGTTTGGTTTTGTTCATTATAATCTCTTAAGGATTCATCCAAGTTTCTGTATGTACCAGTAGCTCATTTTTTCTCTTTTTTTGTAATTGTTCAGTAGTTTTCCATGAAATATGTGCATCGATTTATTTAACAACTCACTTGTTGAAAGACATCTGGACTAATTCCAGTTTTTGGACTGTAACAAACAAAGCTTCTATGAACATCTATCTATAGGTTTTTATGTGAACATATATTTTCATCTCTCTATTATAATAAATACCCAGTAGTGCAATTGCTAAGTCATATGATAGTTCCAACTTAGTTTTTAAGAAAAGACAAGCCAGGTGTGGTGGTGCATGCCTATAATCCCAACTACTCAGGAGGCTGAAACAGGAGGATCACAAGTTTGAGGCCAGGCTTGGCAATTTAGTGAGACACTGTCTCAAAAAACAAAATAAGAAGGGCTGGAGTTGTAGTTCAGTGGTAGAGTATTTGCCTACCATGCATAAGCCCCTAGGTTTAATATCCAATCCTTCAAAAAAAGAAAAAAAAAGCACAACAAAACAAAAAACTGTTTCCTGAAGTAGCTCTATCATTTTGCATTCCCACCAGAAATATATGAGGGATTCAGTTTCTCCACATCCTTACCAGCACTTAGTGTTATCATCATTATTTGTATTTTAGCCATTCTGGTAAGTATGTAGTGATATTTCATTGTGGCTTTCCTCCAGAGATTTATAGATTATATTTTCATATTCATTCTTTTTTTTAGCTTCCCTTGAGACTTCGTTTTAACACATGGATTATTTAGAATTAGGTTGTTTGATTTTTTAAGTGTTTGGAGATTTTTCTGATATCTGTTGTTGAATTCTATTTTGATTCCATTTTGACCAGAGAATACGCTCTGTGTGTGTGTGTGTGTGTGTGTGTGTGTGTGTGTGTGTTACTGGGGATTGAACACGGGGGCATTCTACCTCTGAACTACACCCCCAGCTGTATATTGTTTTTCATTTTGAAACAGAGTCTTGCTAAGTTGCTGAGGGTCTCACTAAGTTGCTGAGGCTGACCTGGAACTTGCGATCCTCCTATCTGTCTCCCAAGTACTGGGATTATAGACATGTGCCAACATGCCTGGCTGAGAATACATGTTTTATGATCCCAATTATTTTAAGTTTGTTAAGGTTTATTTTGTGACCCAAGATATTCACAAGAGATCATCTCTTGTGAATCTCCCATGCACACTTAAAAATATGAGCATTTTGCTCTTGCTGATTGAAGTGTTCTTATGAATCAATTAGTTTTCATTGATTGATAATATTGTTCAATTCTTTTAAATCATTGCTAACAGTTTGATTAGTGTTTTGACCTATTTCTAGAAAAGGAGTGTTAAAGACCCCAACTATAATTGTGGAGATGTTTATTTTTCCTTCCATTTCTGTCAGTTCTTGCTTCTACTTGGTGAATTAATTGACCCTTTTATTATTAGGAATCTTGTTTTTCCCTACTTTCTTTCTTTTGTTCTGCAGTCTACCTCATTTTTTTTTTGTTTTTCTTTTTGGTACTGGGGCTTGAACCCAGGGGTACTCTACCTCCAAGCTACACACCTAGTCCTTTTCAATTTATTTTTTATTTTATTTATTTATTTAGTTAGTTATTTTTTGCGGTACTGGGGATTGAACCCAGAGATATTCTACCTCTGCGCTACAACCCCAGCCCTATTTTTTATTCTTTATTTTGAAACAGGGTTTCACTAAGTTGTGGAGGGCCTCACTAAGTAGCTGAGGCTGGCAGCGAAACTGCCATCCTCCTGTCTCAGCCTCCCAAGTACTGGGATTATAAGCGTGCGCTACCACGCCTGGCTTCAATTTTTATTTTTAAATAGGGCCTCACTAAGTTGTTGAGGCTGGCTTCAAAACTGTGATCTTCCTGTCTCAGCCTCCCAAGTCCTGGGATCACAGGTGTGTACCACCATGTATGGCACTACTTCATCTAATATTAATATAGCTTCTCAACTTTCTTTTTATGTGTTTGCATGATATTTTTTTTAGCCTTTTACCTTTTACCCATCTAATAATTGTATTCAAAGTTAGCTTGGTAGACAGCATAGAGTTGGTTGTGTTGTTTTTAAAAAATCCTTTCTGCCACTTTCTCTCTTTTAATTGGTATGTTTGGACCATTTAGATTTAAAGTAATTATTAACACTTCAGAACTAATGTCTGACATTTTATTAGTTACTCTGCCCTATCTGTTTTTTATTCCTCTGTTTCCTCTTTCTTGTCTTTCTGTGGGCCATCTGAATGTCTTTTTGTTTTTTAGTGTTTCATTTCATTTATCATGCAGTTTTGCTTGTCTTGTTTGAAGAACTGGGGGTTTAACACAGAGGCACTCTACCATGGAACTACAGCCCCTTTTACTTTTTATTTTGAGACGGTCTCGCTCAGTAGCCTAGGCTGGCCTAGAATATGAATCCTCCTGCCTTGGCCTCCTGAGTAGCTAAGTTTACAGGTATGTGCCACTGTGCCCTGCTCCATCCTTCTTTTCTTGAAGTGATTGTTCTATGGGTTATAAAAAGACATACAGCTGATTGTAGTCTATTATTATCAAGATTTTTACAACTTCAAGTGGAATGTGGATGCATCACCACCGTGTGGTTCACATTATTCTCTCCTTTTATGACATAGTTGTCTTAAAATATTACTTCTAGCCGGGCATGGTGGCACATGCTTGTAATCCCAGTACTTTGGGAGGCAGAGACCAGAGGATCCGGGTTCGCGGCCAGCCTCAGCTCTCTCTCTCTCTCTCTCTCTCTCCCTGTCTCTCTCTCTCTCTCTCTCTCTCTCTCTACCTAGTGAGGCCCTCCACAACTTCGTGAGACCCAGTTTCAAAATAAAGTATAAAAAATAGGGCGGGGGTGTAGCGCGGAGGTAGAACGCCCTTGGGTTCAATCCCCGGTACCGCAAAAAAAAAAAAAATTACTTCTACATACATTGAGAATCATGTCAGACATTTTTATGTTTTAATTTTAACTGTTAAACACAATTTTTGAAAATCATGAGGAAAAACCATTAATTAAACTTATATATTCACTCTTAAGTTGTTCTTTCTTCATTTCTGATGTTCTTATCTTGTTTTCTTTTTGTATGAACATTTTCCTTTAGATATTCTTTCATTCTTCTAGTGAAAAATTCTCTTAGCTTTTTTTAAAAAAAAAAAAAAACTTCAAACATTGATTCTTCTTATTCCTGAAAGATATTTTCTCTGGATATAGAATTCTAAGCTGACAATTCTTTTCTTTCATCACTTGAGAAATTTTGTAACACTTCCTCTATGATCTTTCTTTTTTGGTACTGGGGATTGAACCCAGGGGTGTTCTACCTCTGAACTACACTCCCAGCCCTATTTTATTTTTTATTTTGAAACAGGGTCTCCTCCATAATTTTTGAGGAATAATCTGCTATTATTTGACTCTTTTGACCTTCTAGGTTTTGTTAGTGTTTTTTCTAAATGTTTTCAGTATTTTTTTGTCTTAAATTTTCAGAAGTTTTACTCTGATCTATTTAGATGTTGATTTGCAGGGGAGGGGGTATTCTGTTTGGGGTTTCCAACTTTTGGAATCTGTAGGTTGATGTCTTCCATCAAATTTGGGGAATTTTTAACTCATATGCCTTCAAATATTTTTCAATCATGCATTCTTGTTTTTCTCCTTCTGAAACTTTGACAAAACAAATGTTAGATCTCTTATTATCCCATATTTATCTAGGGCTTAATTTGTTCTAAAAAATATTTTCTTTCTCTGGGCGTGATGCTACACACCTATAATCCCAGCTACTCAGGAGGCTGAGGAAGGAGGATTACAAGTTTGAGGCTAGCCTGGGCAACTTTTTGAGATCCGATCTTAAAAAATAAAAATAGAAGGACTAGGAGCCAGGTGCCATGGTGCATGCCACCTGTAATCCCAGAACTTGGGAAGCTGAGACAAGAAGTAACAATTTCTAGAAACAAAAACCAGGTAATATACATATGTATACTAGCTAGGCTGTGCTAGTCAGAAATATGTCGCAGATTCATTTTGGGGCCAGGTCCTGGGCAGGGGAGTGCTTAGCACAAGGAAGTATGGGAGCAAAACCAATATGAGTTTTTTTTTAGTGGGATATGAGAATATAAAACTTTAATTGATTTTTACATCGAGATAATTGTACATTCACAGGCAGTTCTGCTTCACTATGATTTGAGATGGTCCTAGTTCCTGATCTGACAAATAGTTATATACAATATCCTGGACATTTTGAATTGTTCTAAGATTCTAGTTCAATTTTTTCTTTACATTTTTTTTTTGGTACTGGGGATTGAACATAGGGGAATTCTACCTCTGAGCTACTCCTCCAGCCTTATTTTATTTTTTATTTGGAAACAGGGTCTCGCTAAGTTGCTGAGAGCCTCACTACGTTGCTGAGGTTGTTCTCACACCTGTGATCCTCCTGTCTCAGCCTCCCAAGTACTGGGATTACAGGTGTGAGCTACCACGCCTGGCTTCCCGTTGAATTTTCTACTTTGGCAGACTATTGAGGCTCTGAATGCATACCCTGACACTCTTCTTGTGTGTTATAGTTCCAATGCCAGTTTAGTTTGGGAATCCTGCACCATGCCATTCCAATCAGCTCCACTTCTGGGTTACCCAGGGCACAGCACGGTGTCCCACAGTCTCCCAGCACTGGCTGGGTAGTTAGCAGGGTGCTACTTTTTACTACATGGCAGACTTTGCAAGACAAGGTTTCACCTTCTGACTCAGCTGGGGAGACTCCCTTCCCTGCTGTTGAAGGGGGTTATAAATTGGAATTCTACACTTGAGCTTTGTGGCAGGGGCATCTTCCTGTTGCTGTAGGAAAAGGGTCAAAGTTGAAGTTTTGCCCTAAGACTCTGCGGGGAAGAATGCTGCCTCTGCTGCAAGGGGCATGCAGAAGCCAGGGTGCTGCCACAGGGTCCCTGGAGAAGGTGCCTCCTTGTACTACAGGGGCCAGGGTGGAAGCAGGGCTCTGCTTACTGGTTTATACTAGTTTTTCTATGAGATTGTGGTGGGGGAGGGGTGTGGTCTTTTCCTTGGTATTCACCCCAAGAATAGGCAGGTATGATTAAAGGCTTTCTGTCTATTGGTCAAACCTTTTCCTCATTCTCTGGCGAGAGAAAGCAGACTTTTACTGAGACTATTTTCTGTGGGTAACCGTTGGTATTTCTAGGTTGTGGCCTCTAGCACGTAGACCAAGGTATTTATGAGGCCACAAAAATTCAGGGAACTGCCAGGTGTAGTGGCACACACCTGTAATATCAGTGACTCAGGAGGCTGAGACAGGAAGATCGCAGGTTCAAGGCCAGCCTTAGCAACTTAGCGAGACCCTGTTTCAAAATAAAAAAATAAAAAGAGCTCAGAGGTAGAGACCCCCTGGGTTCAATCCCCAGTATATAAAACACACACACACACACACACACACACACACACACACACACACACCAGTCTGGAACTCAGGTTGTTCTCAAGTTGTGAGGTCTCTCACCATTCTGCTGTCTTTTCTCCTCCATTCAGGGTCTTATACATGTGTCATACTTTTTGTCTAGGATATATGTGTGTGTGTGTGTGTGTGTGTGTGTGTGTGTGTGATTGGGGGAAGATGAGAATAGAATGTGATTACTCCATTTTGTCTGGAACCAGAAGTTTCCAGAGCAGCGGCCTTTGTAAATGTTTCAGCAGATATTTTACCCCTCATATTTATTCCACATATACAATAATATATATATTTTGGTCTCTCTAGAATTCCTCCGAGGGTATCCATTTATATTTTCTTTTGTGACAATAGATTTTAAGTCACACATTTTTTTTCTGTTATTTCTAGTATTTCAGTGTTGAAGGGACAGTCTGTCATCCATGTGGGCAGTCTGTCATCCAGAATGAGAAGATAAATAGCGTTTTCCTCCTGTAAATTTATTTATATTTAAAGAATTACCCAATATAAAAATAAAATCATTTAAAACTCATTTTAAAATCATGCTTATTGAGAAAAATAAAATTATATGCAAAGAAATACTCATTTTAGCCAAAATATATACATCCGTTAATATTGTACTTGAATAATTAAACTAGGATTATTCTAGCTTTACATATATAAAGAAACATCACAGGCACAAATTGAGCTATTGGATTGAGCGGCTTGTGAGAAATCAGACAGCGATTGATTTGGGAATCGTTGCTATGGTGGACTCCATGGCAACAGTTGAGATTAAACAAAAGGCAAATGAGAAAGGGGAAGGAAGAGAATTTAAGTGAGAATCCCAAAGGAAACCCAGAGAAAAGAAAAAGGAGGGCTTCAAGGGGACTTCTAAAACAGATTTGTCAGAAGTTTAAGAGCAAGATCATTGAGCTCTACGTGCCTATTGAGATAGAAAGAAATAGAATCATTTTGAAAAGCAACACTGGGTTGATATGTCTTCAACCTAATCATCCATTATAATAATTATTATTACTTATCATTTTACCATTGAAATTAACATAGACAATTTAAGAAAGAAAAATAAATCTTGGCAGCTGTGGAGATGTAAGGATTTTAATTAAAGTGGAAAAGATGACTTATTGCATTAGATGCCTTTAGACAAATTATCCAATGAGTATGATTTTAAGACAGATGGATAAAAATTTTGTAGCTTAGTAAAAAAAAAAAACTCATTCTGACAGGTTTTCAACCTATTTGTGAGAATGTTTTATTTATTTATTTTCTTCACAGCAGTTCAATCCTAGATTATATAGTGGAGAGAATGAATTTAGAGGTTGTCTGTTCAATCTTTTTGAGCACATTGAAAGCTAACATAGCCTGTATCAGTGGGTGAAGTTTAATTGCCTTAAAAATTCTGAGTTATATTATTTGAACATAAATCCATTTATGTAATTTTTAAGTAATTATAATAACATTAACAATGACTAGTAAAACATTATTAGAGATTTTGTGAGACCTAGATTAATAAATAAATTAAGACGGCAATTAGCAGCTTGTGAACAAATGATGCTTGAAAACAACAAATGCAAATAGTGCTTGAAACCAAAGCCTTAAATGTCGCCCATATTTTTAAATTATTAATTAGCAAACTACGCTTTCACAGATTGGATCAAGGCAGCTTCAGTGCATTTAATGAAGTTATCATAAATTTGAAATTAGTCTGGAATAAATTGTATTCTGTGGGAAAACTAAAGGCTTGATTTACCTTTTAAAATCATGACACTTGTAGTTTTCTTCTCCTAAAACCTTCCCTCAATGCTGACTATTTTGCTAGTAGTTAACTTTTCTTCCTCATGAGACATACCAGTAGTAAATTGAATGGAATCGGGATTCTTTTCTGTTTTTTGAGAACTCATTAAAATGATTGGTACAGGAGTTCTGTGCCCCAGCTCTGAAAACGTTTTATATTCCTAATTTGGGCTTCTAATGATTTCATTTTGTATAAACAAGGGTAAGAAAAGACATTTTCTGTTTATTGTCAGTGACATTATTTTTCTCAGTATTAAATGATAAGTTAAATCCTACAAAGAACATCTAACAGAACCTTTAGTCCACTTTACAACTGGATATGTGTGTTTCCTTTAGGAATACTGCTACATTCCAAATTTTCTGTTATTGCAGAGAATTAAATGATAACCTTAGAAAAATTAGAATAAGATTCATACTAGGTGAAAAAAAAATTTGGAAGTATAGCCCTTGACTCTTTTCTATTCCATTTCAAATGTGACCTCATACTTAGTTTTGCAACATACAGAATCATTCTTATTATGGCCGTATTGTATTCGGGCCCACCCAGGACACAGACAGGCACAATGAGGAGTAGCAGGGAAGCCATTCATAAGGAATCCAGCAGGAATAGCGCCCTCTGCGGTCCCTGGCTCCTGTGCTTTCTTCTGTGTAAGATACTGAGCTGTCCAAATGGCAGTAGCTAATTAGACCTGAGCAGCTAGGGTAGAATGGGAGGGGACCTAAATAGCACGAGGAAAGAAATTAAACAGACCCTTTAAATGAAAATAGCTGCGCTTAGAAAAACTACAGCTGTGTCAGAAGGCTAAGCTCCCTGCAGAGCCTCACTTAGACCCCCTCCCCGCGGGAAGGGGCGGAGACAACCCAGAGTCACTAAGGTGCAACACTGAAAAGGCAATCGACCACCCCAAATGAAATATGCATGAGGAAGGAGGTGTCCAGAAGGAATATAAGACTCCACACGTGGAAAACTCCACGTTTTCCACCCTATTCGCTTTTCTCTAGAACTTAAACCCCCTTCCCTTCTTTTAACACAGCTTTCCTTACATGGTGCTATCACTTCCCTGAATAAGCCTCTTATATCCCCCAGTTGTGCTTTTTTGCATGAATGCTCTCTGTGCAGGGAAGTAAGACCTGAGGTGCTGCTGAATCATGTTCATACTGAGGCAACTTCACTTGGTAACAGGTCAACATAATGCTCTCAGTCTGTTTAGGGAAAATGGATATAGGAAAAATCATTTTTTATGGAATACAAAAAAAGCAATAATCAACTCTGTTCAAAATATTATGGTAGTGTAAAGGAAGAAGTCACATCTTAAGGAGGCCTCTCAGACCTACAGCCTTATTCACTCTTAAAGAATTATTAATGAAGGTCGGGTCTTCGCAAATAGAAGAGCACAACTGATTTATTATAATAAACTGCCATTTAGTGTACTCTTGCTATGTGCCTGGCCCCCTGTTGAATATTTCATGTGCCTTGATTTTTATGTAATTCATACAGCAATCTCAGGTCATAGGCCTTCTTATGCCCATTCTACTGATAAGGGATTTCAAGTTGGCAGAGTGAAAGCCAGTGGAGTCCACAGCACTGTTCTTGGAAGAGGTGGGGAGAGAGTGTTGGGGAGGTGGGAGTCACAGGAACTTCTGCTGCAGGAGCCCTTTTAAACATGGCAAGTATACATGGTGATTAACCTCTATGGAGGGATTGGGTATATTGTGACCAGGTTTAGATCTGTGGATTACCAAAGGTTGTTTCCAGGAAGAGGAAAGAAAAATGTTAATCCTGAGGATAGCATCCTAGAGCAGGGTTTATTCGTGACAGTAGTATAGCCTACTGTTATCCCGAGTCCACCAGGACCAGTCGTGTGGCCTTGAGAAAGTCATTCATCCTCTCAACTCTTCTTCATGAAAAATATGTGAATGATTCTTTGCTAAAACTCAATAGTAAGCACTTGGTAAGTATTAAAGTTCTTACTATTAACTACAAGGAGTGGAGCAGGGTGGGTTGGGAATAGGGATCACAAACCTTCAGAAACACTGTAAAATTGTGTGTTTATATGTATGTCTATAGCACTATAGTGAGGATGTGAACTTATACCTATGCACAGTGTGCAAAAGCTTCATATTATTTAATACATTTTAAGTCAAGTTAAACTTGACCTCAAAACCCCTTTTGCCTCGGAAGGCAGGAAATCCAAGCTAGGTCATTATTAATACTCTCCCAACCCTACCCTTGGGGAGTACAAAGGTTCCTGAGCTGTTGGGGTGGGGAGGAGTCCTATGAATGGATTGGCAGGTTGTGTTCATACAACCTCAGGAGCACCATTCACATCTCAAAAGGCTTGACCAACATTGCTTAGAACAGGAGGGAGGGGGAAATAGAGCAAGAAACAACCTACCGATTAACATTTCAATAAATTATCTGGCCACATGCATTTTTTTTTTTGAGGGAAGAAGAGAGTCCATACCTTTCATTAGATTCTCAAAGCAAAGAGGGAGGCTGATTTGATCCAGCAAAAGAGATGGGTGTCAAACCTCTGTGCTCCACAAAGCAGGAAAACATCGCATTTGCATTGATTATAGGCCCTTTTCATAGTGCTGACACATCTATGAGCTTTGAGTGGCCTCATTATTTTTTTATTAAATTGGGTCAGGGTGGGGCCCCCCATTCAACCTAAATGCAGATGGGTTCATTGTGAATGAACTGCAATATACACAATAGGTAATAAATTCTGGGAAATGAAATCTGTCATCAGACCACTCTTTCACACAACAAAAACCGAGAGATGGGGTATAACATTAGGACTGGAGGCAAAAAAAAAAAAAAAAAAAATGTCTCCAAGATAAAGAGGCAGGCTTGCATTCACTGAGTTATAAAGCATTTGGGGGGCCTCTTCTATGGATGGAACAGGAAAGGGCCAGTACTGTTTCAGTAAGAAGTGTATAAAATGACCGAACACAAGACCTCGCACATCAGGGAGGGAGCTTGTGGAATACACAATGGTTTTGCAAATAAATGTGGACACCTGAATGGGAACATCATTATCAACCTCATCTTCAAATATATAGAGAGAAGGAGCTTTCAGAAGAGAAGCAGGAGAAACACTCAGGTTAATGAAGAAAGCCTGCACTAAGTCATATCTGTCATTTTAAGTGCTCATTATAATGATTATTTTTAACCGGCATTTAATTTCGTACAAAACTCAATTGATCAGACCTAGAGCCATGATTAATCACTTGAGTTAGGCTAGACGTAAGTGGGTACTAATGAGCGGCGAGCGCTGTCCAAGTCCCACTTTTAGCTTTGTTCTTACAATGAGCGGCGTCCACTTTCTGCATCCCATTGCCATCGGATGAATCTGGAAATCCCTGTTTTGTGACAGTTCAATTTAGTCTTTTGTCACTTTGATTCCGGAGTTCTTTAATAATTAAAAAAAGATTCAGTGCTTTGAGAGTCTTTGACATGTCATACAATCACACTTTCCACTTCTTTATCATTGCAGAAAATAATTCATCTGTGAGCTAGCTGACGGTTCTTCGCCAGCATGTGGGCAGTGCAGGGTAATGCAAAGCCAATGCACGTGGAGTGGACAGCTTTAAATCAGATCATCCATTTCTTCATTTGTTAAATGGGAAAGCCTACCTCACAGTGCTATAGGGAATAGGAGTAAAATGTCTAGCATGGTGTTGGGATTTGGTCAGTAATGAGTACTTGTTTTTTGGCTTAAGGTAAAAGTTAAACATTGATGGATGTACAGACCATTTTATCCTGTGAGTTCTAGAATTATGGACTTTTTTTGAGATGCAAGACTGTTAGACAAGAAAACTGAAGGTCTGAAGAGGTAAAAAAAAAATCTTGTCTAAGATCAGGTATCTAGTTTCCTCATTCAATAACTGTTGAATAATAACATTACAACACATAGGAAACCAATTTCCTATGTGTCAAGTATTGATCTGTCTCCTACAAGTGTGGCCCATGATCGGTCTCCTACAAGTGTGGCCCATGACTGTGTGAAATGTTAAATGTGAAAAAGAAGCTGGGCATGATGGTTCATGCCTGTAATTCCAGTTACTCTGGAGGCTGAGGCAGAAGGATTGCAAGTTCAGGGCCAGCCTGGGCAATTTAGTGAGATCCTATCACACACACACACACACACACACACACACACACACACACACACACACACAAAGTGGCTGAGGATGTAGCTCAATGGTAGAGTGTCCCTGGGTTCAGTCTCCTGTATTGCAATAAATAAATAAATAAATAAATAAATAAATGTGAAAATCAATGAGAAAATTTGTATGAACTCCCTGTCTTAAATATATTTTTTGTTGGAAAATCTATATTGATTGCAGTTCACACTTAACCAATTCAGCTTGTTTATTTAGTTAAAACGACATTGATTTATTGTTCCAATCAATTGTGTAGTTATACTTTTATAATTACCGTATATTACATATTATAAAGAAAAAGACCAAAGTTACATGTGGCCAATTATTAGAAACAATGAGGTATTTTACTGCTGGCTCATTGCCCATTCATAAAAAAATAAGAATCATTGGAAATAAATTCATCACTCTGTAATGTGGCTCACTTGGCATAATTCTGATGCTTAGAATTTAGTAAGTTTTATTTTCCATTATATCAGTCTTAACAGATATATCTATGAAAAATACCTAAATGGTGGATTTCCATATAAAAGAAGAGGGCATTATGATGTATGAATTTTAAAATAGTGGTTTCTGAGAAATTGCACTGTGGCAGTCCTGCCTTCCTGGGGTTATTCAACAGCACTTCAGCTTATATAATTACCACACATGCCTCCCATACAGAGCCCAGGAGGCTTCCAGGTCAGTCACCATGGCAACAGATTCTGAATGAAGTAGCCCCATCCTAATACTCTGCATAGAGCTTCCGCTTGGAAAAAAGTTTTATTTTTCAAAAAAAATTAAACACATTCCCCCAAATTACAGATGTACAATTTCTGAGTATTTGCTGCCATTTTCTTATAATTGTAATGTGACCCCTATAGATCTGAGCACACACCATTTCTTGAATAACAAAGGAGATACAATGCAAACATTTAAATATAAATTGCTTCTTCATTCTGGGCACCATTTTGAAAATAATAATAATAAAAAAAAACCTTTCAGAATAGAAAACACCTGAAGGGATAGGTGGGAGGAAATCAGCTCTCTTTGATCTTTATGCTGCTATACAAACTCTTCTTATTTTTAAGAGACTCTTAAAATCCATAGATATAAATAAATAAAGTGCAATTTTCCAATAATTTTTTTAAAGAATGAACAAACACCTGTTGAAAGAGTTGCATTCATGAACTGTGTGCAGTAAAATATTCTTTTTAATCAATAAAGCTGAAAGTACACATTTTTGCTCAAGGTCCCCCAGACACCCTCGCTCCTCCAGGAGGCGGGTGACAACTAGCTGAGGCTGCTGTGACAGCCCCTTTCTCCTTTCCTGTTTGTTGTTTGGACAGGATCTGCCCTGTAGACAGGCCCTGTGGCTGTGGTGAATGAATCTAAGAAGAATCACTGATAATGCTGGTTGGGCCATCACCCATCATGTAATAGGACTTCCCAAGGCCTTGCCGACCCATGAACTCACTTAAACCAAAGGTAGGGTTTTTTTTTTTTTATCCCTTACCGGGAAAGATATTTATAAGTTTTATTTAAAAATTCCTTTTTAAGCTACCACCAAACAAGAGGAAGAATTCACACAATGATTCATGGTGTGGTTTCCAAAGTAAGCTCAACTTCTAGTTTGTTTTTTTTTTCAGAACCTTAAAATCAGCTCTGGTTTTATTCCATATTTTCATGTTCAGCCATCCTCCATGCCGTATTGATTCAGGTCTCCATAACTTCCCTGAACCCTTTCCCTGTTGCCTTTCACCTTTTGCTCCTGTCTTAGTGTGTCGTCTGTGTACTCTTTGGGCACAATTGCCAGCAGCCCCGTGACTCAGAGAGGACCCACATTATTAACCCTGTTCTACAGAAAAAAAGGCACGTGGTCCCTTCAACTGCTGTGGCTTGCCTGACAGAAATCAGAGCTGGTGTTTGAGTCTGGCTGGATTCCCCAGAGCCCCAGGGCCAAAGTTATTGTCCCGTCTTTTCAGTGCAAACTCTCATATGCAAAACAATGTGAACTCCATTCTTGCCCTTGTAACTATGGTAAGGAGGTGGAAGATTAGGATGAGCAGGCATTTCCATTTATTTCAGTCTCCAGGTATACTTAAAAATGAAAAAAAATACAAAAACATACCCACCCTTCACCAAGTTTCCTTTAAAAGAAAGGCTATGCACCCACAAAATGTGTCTCTCACTCTGGAGATGGCCCACATTCTGCCTTGAATGTGTATTTCTTGCTTTCCTAAATAAATCCCAGTCTGTGTCCCTGACTGGCCTGCACTGAAATTCTTTTCTATTTCATAAGCCAAGGACCCTGCCAGTCTGAGTCACGCTTCCCTTGACAGTATCAACTCTTCTCCTGTGACAGTAACAGCTAATGTGTCTGGAGAATTTACTGTATGCCAGGGACAATTCTAAGGATTTGAAATTATTATTATTATTATTATTATTATTAGTGTGTGTGTGTGTGTGTGTGTGTGTGTGTTAGTGGGGATGGAACCCAGGGGCCTTCTACCTCCGGGGTATACCCCCTGACCTATTTTTTAAATTTTTTTTTTATTTGGAAATAGGGTCTCACTAAGTTGCTGAGGGCTTCACTAAGTTGCTGAGGCTGGCTTCAAACCTGCGATCCTCCAGTCTCAAGCTCCCAAGTACTGGGATTACAAGAGTGTGCCACCACACCCAGCTCTAAGGATTTTATATGTGCCAACATATTCTGCTTTCTTAGACAGGTACTATGACTATCCATGTTTTTATAAGTGAGAAACTGGGGCACAGAAAGGTTAAATAACTTGTCCACGGGTACACAACTAGCAGTAGTATTGAACCTGTACTTTTGAGTACAATGCCATTCTTTTACCTGATGCACAGCAGAAAACATAAGGACCAGAGGAGAAGTGTGAGTGTCCTCAGGCTCACAGCGAAGGGAGGAGGGGGTATGATGATCCTGGGAGGATGTTATAATGTTCGTAATAAACCAGGTGGTGTACAGCAAATAATGCCATTTCGATTCTCCCTCAATCTGTGGTTGTCCCCAGGGCTGAAGGAATTGGGTAAACAAGGTTTATATCTGTACTCATATTTCCTCCCCATAGGCCATATGATGTGTCCAAATCAAAATGGAAAGTGTCACTTTTCAGTGAAACATGGAATCAGGGTAGTCGCACAGGGCCCTGTGCTCAGGATGACCCGGCACTTAGATTAATGATCTGGTGTTGCCATCTTGAAAGTCTTAATAATTTTTGAACAAGGAACCCTGTATTTTCATTTTGCATTGGGTTCCACAAATGATGTGGCCAGTCCTGTGTAGGATCCTGGGCAATCTGCAGATGCTGGTTGCTCCAGTCCACCAGGGCGAGTGAAGTTCTATTTCCCGGTGATTCCTCTGGAACCGCAGCGCTATAAATCTGCAGTTGCCGGTTAGTGGATTTGCATTTTACTGCAGTGTAATACTTTTCCTCATAGGGAAAGCAGTCAGCTCTCACTAATAGGGATTTTAATGATACTCTGCCAAGGTCCATGTGCGTAGCCTCAAGCAAAAAGGCTCAGGACAGGCTCTGAATTCAACAGCAGGGTTAACTATGAGAAAGCCTCTTTGCAGATTGGTAACACAGGGGTAACCTCAGCAGGATTTGCACTGGCCCCAAGGAGTGCTCTTGAATAGCTCAGGTCGATGGATGAGATTTCAGCCCTGGTCCTTCCAGGACAGTGTACATTCCATCCCAGTCTTCGCATAATTCAGGCATGATAGAGTTAAGTCAAGATTTGCCAAAACTTGTAGAGAAAAACCAAGCTGCCTGAGTATAAGGAAGCCAATCTGATAAGTCCTGTATTTCCTCCTGCATCGCTTGAGCAGTTTGGCACCTGAATAAATGATTGCTCACCAGTGGTGAGTTTCCATGGAGTCGGGTGCTCCTGATGCCTTTTCTGAAGTGAAGGGTAGTGAACTGTTTTTCTCCACTGGTGCAGTAATGACACCAGGGAGCTGACACTCTGAGCAGGGAAAAGCCAACTTCTCAAAAAAGACAGAAAGGGGATTGGGCACCTCTATCAGTCAGAGGAGTCAGAAACCTCACATTCAAGGAGATCTGTGGGGTGCACTGAGTTAATAATGATGGCTAACATCTTCTAGCATTTACTAGGCCCCAGACACCCTTGTAAGGGCTTTACACATGTCAACTTAGTTAATCCTCACAACAACTCAATGAGGTATGTATTATTAGGAGCTCTATTTTTAAGGTGAAGGACCCCAGGCACAGAGAGGGTAAGTAGTTAAATCAGGAGAGCAGCTGCTTGGCTGGGGGAGCTACAGGTTTATGCAGGACAATAACAAGCAGCGATGAGTTCCCGGTGGGGCCTGGCTGGGCGTGCAGCTGCTGGGCCTGCGTCCTGTTTGTCCTCACAATAAACCCCCATTAATGAGGGAAGCCCCATTGGTCTCCCTTGCTCTTGCAACCTGAAAGAGCCTATAGAATACAGATCTATTGTGAATGCTTTTGTAATTTGGAGATTCCTTTTTTTTTTTATAAACGGAATAATCAGCCTCTTAATGTATCCATAGGGAATTCAGGAGAGGGATGAAGAAGCCGCTCCTGTTTTTGAGGCCTTTGCAATCATTGTTGGAGAGACAGAACCAACAGATGGGGAACAATGGGGAGGGACTCGAAGCCTGGCCTGGCGCAAGCAAATGCAAGCAAATACCACACTGTGGTCTCTGCCTCTGAATGGTGTGGGAAATGAGAGAGGGGAAGGGTATTTACTTGCTGGCTACCAAGTGAGGTCCGAGGGGGGATGGAAAGAGGACACTGGATGACTCTGGGCACATTTCTTAATCTTCAGACTTCACCTTCCTCAATTGGAAATAAAGCCATAAATTATCTCTAAGACTCTTTCCGGCTTTAACATTTAATGAATCTTGACCTTTTCTCTAAAGCTAGATTTTTATGTGTGGTATTTGCTAAAAGTCGGGGCCCACCCATAACTGATATGCCAGGGACTGCAGATCACATGGCCAGGCTGATACCGTTTTTTTGACCTCCCATTAGCTCCCAAATGCATACATGTGCTGAACTTTAGTCTCTCGCTTTTCTTGGCAATTCAATTTAATGATTGCCCTAGCAATATCATGCATTTACCTATTTCTCTTGGCTATTTGTATTTTCCTTTATTTGGCCAAATATAGATATAAGGTCTATGTAGGCTGTAGCAGTTAATAACTTGTATGTTTTGATTTGTCAAAGAAACAGAATTTACCAAGTGGGATAATAAGTTGTTTTGAATGTTATCAGTTAAATTGCTTTCTTGTGTCTTGGTTCTTATGTGTATCCTTTAAGATTTTAAGTTATTTTAGTCCCTAACAACTGGCTATGATTGCTGAACATACAGTTTTAACCCGATGGAGTCTGTGATGGAGATTAAACACATTTTAAAAATTAGTTTCCACATAATTATGCATGCCATATTTTCAACAGTAAAATGATTTCATCCTCAATAAGCATGTAGTTAAGATAACAATTATCTGATGTTGCTGATCATTGAAATATAGAAACACTGATTGAGGGAATAAGAGTCAGCAGGTGCTTTTGCAGAATGACCCTTAGGATCAGTTGACTTTCTATTTAACTTGACAAATATCCTATAGAGTCCATAGACCAGTTGTTCTTTAAGTATGGTCCCCAGACCAGTAACACTGGTATTGAGCCAATTCTCAGGTCTCAGACTTCATCAGGTATGGCCCAGCAGGCTGCGTTGTAACAAAACCCTGTAGACGGTTCCAAAGTACCTTAAAGTTTGAGAACTATTGTCATTATCCAGTCTATCAATGGAACAGAAAAGGATCATAAATTATACTCAGTGACTACCTTTCCACATACAGTCTCTCCCCCAGCCCAGCTGGGTATAGAATTTAGAAGCATAGCCTTTGTTCCATGATTCCCCTTTGCAGGTTGAAGTTAGCACTAACTGCTCTGTTTGCATTCAAGGCCTTCTGTATCTACACACCCAAACATGTCTCCAATGTTGTCTTCTCTTTTTCCTGTTGATATACTTTTTTTTCCCCTGGTGAAATTGGATGACATGCTTTCCCCCCTCGGCTCCTCTCCCAACCATGAGGCACCATTACATCAGTTATGGAGGCTAGAGGAGTCTCCAACAAGTGAAGACTTAAGACTGTGCTTTTCCTAGATGGTGTCACTGTGTAAACAAAGACATCTAATCACCAGGGTCTCTTGGTCTCTACCAAGATCTACCTCGAATCCATTTCCTCTGTGAAATCTTTCTTGATTCTTCAAACCAGGGAACATGACTTCTCCCTTCTATAATGCCCCAGCCCCTCGCCTCCTGTATTTTTTATTTTTCTTACAGTATATACTTTTCCACTTTATATAGTCAATATTGTGTATTCTTTTTTTTTTTATTTGCCCATAAGTTCTTGAGATTGGGACTCCGTCCTGCTCATCTTTCAGCCCCTGTCACGGCTATCAGGGTGTCAGACCTGTCATAACTCAGTCGATAGTGGTTGAACAGTGGTATGCAGTGGCAGGGCTTCCAGCCAAGCCCAGGGAGGCATCTGATAGCTTTCAGCCACTCCTATTTGCTGTGTGAGGTAGGTGTATATTGCATGTTTGTCCGAAAATATTCCCTGGCAGTTGACTGACATTCTTTTGTGATTTATAGAAAGCCCACAACCCACATTTAAAATACGAAATCCACCTCAGAGGAATGGAGAAACGGAAGGGAAATCTAGATAGAAGACAAGCCTAGCTCTTTTACCCCCTGGAGCTATCAAGGGGCAGCTATAGACAGTAGAAAGGACTGGGGCTGGGAAAGGAGAACAAATCTTTGATTTCACAGTCTTGCCTGGGGCCTTGACTGACAGGGACTGCCGCTTGAACCTCCATCTGTGGCTTCACGCCTTTTTAGAAGGGACTCGGGAAATCTCACTCTGGTCTTATAGGGAATATTTTCAGCCAAAGAGGAAAATTGTGAGCATGAGAAGCAAGCTTGTCTTGCTTTCCCACAGCCAAACACAGAGACTCCTAAGACAATAACAGGCCGGAAAGAATCTGAAGATGCCCGGTACAAAACGCATTTAGTTTATTATCTTCAATGATCTTCTTAATACTAACGTAGCAGAAACCAACCATAAGTGGACAACCCCTTCCCCCATCAGAGTGTTAATTTACTTCTATGTATTTGTTAGGCGCTTACATCTTGAAATTTATTCTATACAATCATAACCCATGGTGGATTCTCAACAGAGAAATTCATTGTAGGGAAATATGATTGGGAAAGATATGGTTCACATGGATTAAAACCAAATTTTTTTTATCCGCATTTGTGATTTAATCTAGATCGTGTTTTATCTGCATTGGCTTGGCGTTTTTTTTTCTTTCTTTCTTTCCTGGAGCCAGTGCAGCTGTTCTTCCAGGTTCATTTTTCGCATAACACTGCCATCATGTGGTAGGATGTGTGAAGACACCTGGTAAAAAACTGAGCAGCCCCGACTTGATTTTTTTTTTTTTGGAGGTACTGGGGATTGAACCCAGAGGGGTTCTACCTCCAAACTACACCCCCGGCCCTATTTTTTATACGTTATTTTGAAACCAGGTCTCACGAAGTTGCGGAGGGCCTCACTAAGTAGAGAGAGAGAGAGAGAGAGAGAGAGAGTAGAGCTGAGGCTGGCCGGGAACCCAGATCCTCTGGTCTCCGCCTCCCAAAGTACTGGGATTACAAGCGTGCGCCACCACGCCCGGCTCCGGACTTGATTTTGATTCTCTCCAGAGTAATGTTTGCAACTGTAAACTCTATTTCCTTGCTTGAAGCTGTTTCTGTAGATTCCTGCATCCTTTAGATACTTTCCAAAGGATGATCTCGGTGTCAGCTTTTGAATCCCTCAAGCATATAGTTGCCACATCAAAAGTGACCTAATGAAATAATCATTGATCACAGATCCTTTCCTACACTTGTAAAGTTTTCACAAATGTATCCACTTTAAAGTGAATGGGATACCTTTTGCGTATACTTGAATGTGGCCACCTCATTTTTTCTTTACACTTAGAAGTCTGTTTAGGGAGAGCAATGAAAAACAAGAACTCCAAAGAGGCTGCAACATGTCGTTCAAAAACTAAGGCATGAAGCTTGACACTTGGTTGAAGTCTAAGCTTGACTAGAAATTAATCGTGGAATGTTGAGCAAACTCATAAATGATGTGATCCCTGTACTTTCCTTCTCAAATGAGAAGGTTTGATGAACAAGAGATTGTTTTTCAGCTGTAATTCTGTGATTTTTCCTTGACTGGTAAGCAAGTTATTTTAAAAGGAAAAATGCCCCCCCCCTTTAAGTAGATTGCTTTCCTCTGGTTTTCCTGAAAATATGCATCCCCTCCTCCCCACCCCTCCCCCAACCCTAACTACAGCTTTGTCTGCATGACTCATCATGCAAAATTTTCCCTGCAAAAACCCAGAGATTATGAACGCAGTATGGCTCCAGCTCAAATAGCTTTCATGCATTAGGCATCTTCACAAATCTGAAATAAAGTTGATGAGTCTTTGCAATTGGTAAACACTTTATTGGCTTCTGAGTACCATGGGTCTGAAAGGACGTTCCAGAATGTTAGAAAAGACAACTCAGAGGACGGTCTGATTTCTTTACCACCTGAAAGGGAAGGGCAATTTTCTTCCCTAACTACACCTTCTGCTTCATAAATTTGTCAAAAGTAAAAAGGGAAGGAATGCAGATGCTGCCTGGAGTACAATCGTGAGGTTAATGTTCTGATGAGACAAAATTATGGTAAATTATTCCCTTGAGTTGATTTTGTGGAGTGTGTAACAGGGTGAGGGATGGAAGGACAAGCTGGTGTTGATGTTTAAACTGCGCTGGGGGGGCATGTAAATCCAGGGCAGTTGCTAGGAGACCTAGCACAGAGCTAATGCCCCCCTGCGTGCGAGGGAATGTTTTGTCTCAAGAAACCTGGTCGTTCGCAGTCAAAGATGACATTAAATGTACAGTCTGTCAAAATTCAGGTGGACCAGGGCTGGGTTATTGCTTGTGTCAGTCCAGCCTCTAGGACATCCACCACCCGCAAGGGGAGTTTCTGAAAGGAAACAATACAGTTTCGTGCCAAGGACCAACATTCTCTGGAAACACTCAGGGTAATTAGCTACAAATTCAGTCTAAATACTCTTACATGAAAGGCAGCCGGTTTGTTCCTTGATATCGGTTCCAAGAAGCGGGCAGCAGTGGCTAAATAATTACTTCGGCGTTCCAGAGAGCGATGCCAGGGCGCAAATAGAGCTCTCAGCGAAGATGTGCTTGAGTAGGACTTTGGTGCCTGCCGTTTACAAAGCAACCATTTCAGCCATTTGTGGGAACTGTTTTAACAGATTTTTATGCGAAACACACACGCTTTCCAGTTTGTGATTAGGACCACGAGCAGAGATGCACAGAACTTTCGAGCTGGAAGCGTTTTAAGAGTTCTTCCAGCGCCCCCAACTGGTTGGAGACGGAACCTGCACCAGTATAAGGCCACGCGCAAGTCCATGAAGAGGCTTCTTTAGGGAGGTTTTTCAGAAAATCGCAGCCAGGTCTTCCCTCTGCCTCTGTAAAATAATGTCAAGCTTTGCCAATGTCCAGGACACTGTATTCATTAAGGTGTAACAAACAAACAAACGAACAAACAAACAACCCAAAAACTAAAGATTGAGGAATGAGACCAGGTCTCCTTTTCCTTAGAGGAAACTAGTTACCAGAGAAATATTTTAAATTATTTGAAACACACAGCTGATTATCAGCAGAGCAGGAATCTTGATCCAGGACTCCAAGTCTGATCCTCTTTTAAAGTTTTTTTCTCCCCCCGGAGAGTTGTGACATTCTGTTTGCCCACTGATATGACGAATATCGTTTGATTCTTACAACCCCGGAGATTGTTCTTAGGAAAGGCATACTCAGTGCATGGAATTGATCTGTATGGTTACAAAAGTATAGTGCTAATTGTACTAGTTTTCTAGATATCTTATAATTCTGTTGTCATGCCTCAAAATCAAGGATAATAGAGTAGCCTCTGGGAATAGCTAATTGAACTCCTAGTGTGGTTCAAAACAAATTCTTTTTGCTCCACTTTTATGTTGAATATCCATAAATAAAATATGCACTCTATGCCTATCTATAGAAAATGTAAAACCATCATCAATTACCATTTGGGAGAGGACTTCTCTGACCATTTATTTGAAATCCCAAGGACCTGCCGGGAAGTGGAGGAGGCTTTCCTTATTGGCTCAGTGGAGCATAACTTTTTCTAATATGTACAAGGGGTGACTTATGGTCTGGCTGAGACCCTAGATCTTCCTCAGTTTATTTTTCTTTGTAGCATGTATTATCATCTGACATACTATATATCTTCCTGTGTTTTTTTTTTTTTTTTGGTCTGCTCCTTCAAAGTCCCCTCACTAGAATCAAAGCTCCGTAGAGGTAGGGAGTTTTGCACGTGTTCTTCTTGTATCCACAGTTCTCAGGAAAAGCACTGGTGTCAGGTAGGATGGGCCCCAATGGTTCTCTCTTCCTGGTAGTCGTGTCTTTCTTTTATCCTCTCTCACACTGAATCAGCGATAGTTGGTGTGGCCAGTATACTATCTAGGTAGAGATGGTGGATTATGACTTCCTAGGTTACATCATAAAAGACATCCCAGCTTTCAACTTGCTCTGCTGAACATTTTCATTCTGCCATGCTGGGAGGGTAGCAAGCAGCCTCCTGGAGAGGATTACATGAACAGAAACTAAATTGCTGGCACCATCTTGTTAGCCAAGTTACCAAGTCACGTTGAAAGGGGATCTTCAAGCCCCAGCCTCTGAGTCTTTCAGCGGAGACTCGAATATCACAGAGCAGAGAGAAGCCTTTCCATTGTGTCTCGACTCATGAGAGATTATAAATAATTATTGTTACTTTAAGTCAACATGTTTCAGGGTTATTTGTTCTGCAGCAAAAATAACTAATACAGTGCCTGGCTTATAGTAAATTGCCCCCAAATATTTATTGATTGAAGGGATAAATATTAGCAGATTTCTTCCTAGATTACTCAGTGATCAAATAGAACGTCTATAATTAACCTAAATAAAATGGTCTCAAAAGCCAGTTGAGCAACAACAGAAACATTGGTTTGGATTCTCAACATCTGGGCTTGAGTCTTATCTGCTACTTATTTGCCATCTGACCATACAGAATTCACTTAGAGTCATTGGTTCTTAGTTTTCCTGATCTGTACACTAAACATAATCATAAAAATTACTGATATTACTGGTGATATTACTGGTGGTAATATTACTAAAACTACACCTTGCTGGCAGAACTTTGTTGATATTAAAAACTTCGGGATCAGACCTCTGCTGAAACCTGTACTACAAATGCAATTTTCCATTGTGTGAACCACTAAGTCTTTACTGTTTAAGTGAGTTCCTGTGGTTAGTCTTACCTACAACCCAAAGCATATTTATACAAAGCAGTAAAATTAACATATATGAAACCATGGTAAACAAAACCACATCACATGTAGTGAGTGAGATGCAGCATAGTAGACATAAGTATAACATGTAAAAAGAAAGGGATGTCAGACAGTCTTATCACCTGTGTCTGTGAGCTGATAGTGAGGGCATTCTAATTCATCTACTGGGAAAGTCAGGTTGGCCCAAAGGATTCTCTGGTTTCATAGAAATTTTGGTTTCTGAAGATATTTGAGGAGCTTTGGTTTCTGATTTCTTCCTTATGGTCGTGTTGGATAATTGCAGCTCAGTAGTATCAAATTCATGCTTAAATGCCACAATAAAGCAAGGAACCATTTGTGTTCCGGAGATGACACTCCAGTGGACAGATTGTGTTGTGCTCAGACATTGGGAAAGCAAGCAGCCGGGCCTTTGTGCCTGCTGTCTCAGCCACGGGTCCCTGGAGAATATGAGACAGTCTTCCAGGCCACTTGGCACAATATCATCACCTTGTCAGAAAGCTCTTCATTCTGTTTCGAGAGCAGAGGACACTGTCCTGGGCATGTCATGAAACACTAATAAAAAACTCATCTTACAGGATGGAGCGTTTTCATTTGTAAGAGCTGAGGAGACAGGCCTTTCTGACAGGCCTGAATGGAGCGTGAAACATGGCCACTGTGTAATGTGGTCTCCTGAAGCCCAGAGAGATGGTGATTTGAAGTGTGGTCTAATAACGAAGGCAGGTCTCAAATCTGTTTTATCAGCATTGCTCACATTACCTCCTATATGTTGAGATGACTTTGATGGGCAATTTAATTAAACTGTGATTTGTTTTTGTAAGTGCAAATCATCTCTAAGTTTTATCCTCTGCTGCTTGGATAAATTGGTCAATAATTGCTTTTGAGCAGAATAATAGAGATAACTTAAAAATTTTTGTATGTTTATTCATGGAACTTTGCTTTGTTTTCTCAAATTATTCCACAAAGTGTAGATCTATTTATTTTTACAGCTGTGGAATAGGACTTTCAGAAAGACAATCGTGAAAATCAGGCATTAAGAGAAGGAAGACTTTTCTGAAGCACTCTATTTTCTTCTTAAGTATATCAAAGACTATACCCGGGGAACTCAAATCATGGAGTTTCTCCCACAATGCCAGGTTAATAACCCTTCCACCTATGGAGGGAGGTCACCAGGCTTGTTGACCTTGAAAGAAAAAAGGAAAAGTTATAGAGGAAGTAAAAAGTCTAAAACTGGACCCTTCTAGCCAAGAAAGTTGAAAGTCTTGATGGTTTATGAGAGGTGATATAGGTTGACCCAAAGAGACTGATTACTTATCTAAAGAGACTGCTAAATATTTGGACCAGACTAAACGTATCAAATAGGATTAAATTTGTACACCCTTTGCCACTCAATAAGATGGGGATACCATTAAGGGGGTTCAGATCAATTAATTGGATATGAAAAAACTATAATTTCTGTGTGAAATTCAATGAACTTTGTGACAAACTTTAGTGGGCTGAAGATGGGGAAGATCCAGGGATGTCCATCACCACTTAAATCCATCACAAGGCTACTTTCTACATGGTGCAGGGATTTTTGTGAATTTATTCACTATAGTATCTTCAGTGGCCTAATGAAATGTCTGGCAATTGGTAGATACTTAATAGGCATTTGTGGGAGAAATTACAACTCTTTTTTTTTTGTGGTACTGGGGGTTGAATCCAGGGGAATTCTACCTCCAGGCTACACCCCCAGCCCTATTTTTTTATTCTTTATTCTGAAACAGGGTCTCACTAAGTTGCAGAGGGCCTCACTAAGTAGCTGAGGCTGGCCGGGAACCCATATCCTCCGGTTTCAGCCTCCCAAGTACTGGGATTACAAGTGTGTGCCACCACGTCCGGCTCAAATTACAAATGACAGACCTGCAAACTGCCCCCTAAGAACTGCAGAAAAATTTTTACAAAAGCAGTATGTCACAGAATAGGCCATTGGAGACCAAACCCCAGGTTTTGAAAGAAGTTCCATATTTGCCTCTTTTTTGTTGTGGTTTTTAAAAAAACATTGTCACTTCCAATATGATTTACATTGTGATGTGAGGCTATAATGCACCAATAAAAGCATACTAAAATATTGTATACCTTAAAACTTTGAGAATTAACAAAAATTTTAAACATAAAAGAATAAAGAATTAGCCAGGTGCAGTGATGTAGACCTGTAATCCCTGCTACTCCTGAGGCTGAGGCAGGAGGATGGCAAGTTCAAGGTTAGCCTGGGCAACTTAGTGAGACCCTGTCTCAAAATAAAAGGGGGTGGAGATGTAGCTCAGTGGTAGAGCTCTTGCCTAGCATTGGAAGGTCGTGGGTTTGATCTTTAGCACTGCAAATATAAACAAATAAAATAAAAACTTAAAAAGCAAAATAATTTACAGTACTAGAAGTCATGATAATGGATATCACTGGGAGGTAGGTGAATATTTTGGTTGGAAAAGGATGTAAAGGGGATTTCAAGTGAGATTGACCTGTTCTATGGCTTGACCTGGGTATTGGATACACAGGCATGTTTGCTCTGTTAAAATTTGATAAACTATATATTTATGACTTTTTTCTTGTATGTTACACATCAATGTAAGTTAAAAATATGCTTTGATTTGCATCCATGCGCACTACTTATAATTCTAATTTTAATTTTTGAAATTTTAAGTTTTAAAAATTCATACTGCTAATTATTTTGTACATGTTTATAGCAGTTTTAACTCTTGTCAGTTTTGTATAAAAATATGATCTATTTGAAGCTGGGCGTGGTGGTGCACGCTTGTAATCCCAGTACTTGGGAGGTTGAGACCGGAGGATCCAGGTTCGTGGCCAGCCTCAGCTACTTAGTGAGGCCTTCCACAACTTAGTGAGACCGTGTTTCAAAATAAAGAATAAAAAATAGGGCTGGGGGTGTAGCTCAGAGGTAGAATGCCCCTGGGTTCAATCCCCACTACCGCAAAAAAAAAAAAAAATATATATATATATATATATGATGTATTTGCATTCTAGTTAGTACTAGCTATCATCATTTTTCTAATTTTAATGATTCAAAGTAAAAAAATGAATGTATATTTTTCTACCAAACTTTTTATTTACAAAATTTTCAAAGTTATATGAACACTGAAAGAATAATATAATAGACAACCACACATCTTTCAGTACATTTACCAACTTTTAACTTTTTGCCACATTTGCTTTCTATCTTGGTCTCTATCCCCCTACCCCCATCCCCACCCCGCTCTATCTACCTGTGTATCTGTATGAATGTCTGAACTATTTTAAAAGAAGTTTTAGGGGCTGGGGATATAGCTCAGTGGTAAATCATGTGCCGTATGAAGCCCCGAGTTAGATCCCCAGTACCACAGAAGAGAAATAGGAAGAAAGAAATTTCAGACATCATGAAAACTTATCCCTTACTAAATCACTTAAGGAAAATAATATTCTTCTACATAATGATAATACCTTTATCACACCTTAAAATTAATAATTACATGTTGTCAAGTAATATCTAGTCCATATTTATACTTCCAAATTGCTTCAATATAGTCTTTTCTAATTGATTTGAATTTTTTTTCAGGATTTAATAAAGTTCATTCATTTGTTGCATTTAGCTGTTTGGTCTCTTTAGTCTCTTTTTACCTAAGTCATTCTCTCTCCCTACCACCACCCCACACTACTCTTTCATAATATTGAAATTTTTCAAGTCTAGGTGACATGGAAACCTTCTGTTTATTTTCAAATGTGTATAACCAGGCTTGATTTTTACAGACTCATATTACGAAATTATATAGGTTTTCAGAAGCACATGTATCAACAACTGAAACTAATTTTCATTTTTGCCTATTGGTTAGCCAGAGCAAGACATTGGATCTTTAGCCAGCCACCAGATGTTTTTATTGAAGAAGAAAAAAAAAGAGCATTAAGAGTTTTAAAATCTCACATTATTACTTTGATCATATAAGAAATAAGAGTGACATTTCATGCTCGGAAATGTATCGTGGGAGCTTTCCTTCATATCAACTCTATGTTACTGAACGGATCTGTTAATATATAACCAGTTTACAGGACCTGAAAATGCAGTGACAGCCAAGAAGGATATTTTGAAGTTTGAAATGATCCCTGTATAAATAGAACAGATCAGCATAACTTTGGGATAAAATTAGCCGACAGTTTGTGGACTCTCCAGCATGTGCCTGTTTGCTTAGAGCTGCTCTCCTGGTAAATCACAGCAAAGCTTCAGAGGGCCAGCAGGATGGACGGCACCACTGCTCCTATCACTAAATCTGGAGCTGCCAAGTTAGTTAAGAAAAATTTCCTTGAGGCGCTAAAGTCAAATGACTTCGGAAAATTGAAGGCTATCTTAATCCAAAAGCAAATAGATGTGGACACGGTTTTTGAAGTTGAAGATGAGAATATGGTTTTGGCATCTTATAAACAAGGTAAAAAATATAGGTGTAAATGTAAAATTGATAGAAAATGGATTTTTTAAATATTGCCCAGCAGTTACCTACTCTAAGTAGCTGTTATTGTTTAAGTACTTAAAAATTCTTTCTAATTTCATCTTTTTCTTTCTTTTTAAACTAGAATGCATGTGGGTTGATCTACATATATGTATATAAAGATATAAATATATATCTTTGTATCTATCTATGTGTATATCTATATCTATATCTATGTCTATATCTATATCTTTTCTTTTTCCACCTAGAATTCTATGCCTAGAATTTGAAATCCTGGACAGTCACATTTTGTGATGCACTGTGTGTTTCTAACTTTTCTGCTGACTGTGTTGACATAGAATAAAGAAAACATCTTTATATTATTGTTAAGTAGACTGTTGAAACTAATCTAGACAATGTGGCTGGCTTGGGGATAGGCTGTTAATTCTCTGTTAACAACCGCTTAAAGATATATCATCTCTGTGTCCATGTGAATGAAAAAGAGGATTTTCTCCCTCATTCGGAGGGTTAATGAATGGATAAGGTTGTGTCACAGGCACCTTGATGGTTTTTATCATTTTAATGAATATCAGTTCAGGCATAAAAGCTGAACTCAGAAAACCCAAAAAGTTAACTTATTTTTTTCTGGACTATAATAATAGATCAAAACTGTAGGCATGGTTAATGCAGACTAACTGCCTTATATAAAACTAAGGAAAACAAAACATAGAACAGAGTTTTTTTTTTTAATCAAGGGATTTTCTTGATGCTTGATAAATCGGAAATAAATTAACACACTGATTCTAATTTCCCAAATCAACTTTAGTGGGGGAACTTAAGTAGTTAGGCCATTTGGTGAGTGAACTGCAAATAAATATCCTGATCAACATTACTTCTGTTTAAGTAAAACAGATGATAAGGTTTGTGTATAGCATTTGGGGGGGCGCACACTTAATTTTTCAAGTTTAAAAATGTTTTTTGTTCATATATAAATCATTGGCACCATCAATTTCCAGATACAAAGGCTAATGGCATATATTTCTATACTAATTCCCTAGACTTTGGTTGTCATTTCTGAAGGAGGTATAGAATAGTTGTGACCAGCTACTATGTTTGTGGTTTGTACTCTGAGGGCTTTATAATAAATTGGAATTGTTATTTTGACTGAAAGATAAAGGTGGGGTCTATTTTTTTCTTTAAAAGTTGATGGGGACCCTGACAAAAAGAAAACTTATATACTATAATCATAATATAATCATCATAAGATCATTGTTTTCATCTTATGACTTTGTTCAGGGAAAGAATGTTCGAATGCTAGGTGCATTTTAAAGGTATTTCTGAAACTTGTATTTGTGCTCAATGTAAAATAACTCAGGTTCAAGCCAGTGGGTAATTTATTTGACCCCGAGTCACAAAGACTGCCTTTTCTCATTTCCTGAGCAGCCAAATTACCCAGATCACGGCGGAGGCTCTGAGGTTTGAGAAAAGAACTTGAAGGTGCAGGCTCCAGGGAAGCAGGGTGTTTTTTTTTTTTCTGCTGTTCCTAATGGTGTCATCACCCCTGAATGAGAAGAAAATGCATTTTAAATTCTTCTTGTCTATATGAACAGGCTCCTATGGTTCCCATAGATCTAAATTTTCATTCATGCTAATGAATGTTTTCATAGTGTTAGGACTGTGGGATGTGTCTTTCTGTTAGGGGACAGCAAATTACACAGTCAGGAAGGAAAGAAACAGTTCCATTCTTATGTATGCCAGGTGGGTGTGTGCACAGAAATAATAGAACTTGTGGTCCTATTTCCAAGGTTTACGCAGGAAATCCCTGGTGATTGTGTGTGTGTGGCATGCGCATGTTGCATACTCATGCATGGGAATGCAAGTGTAGAAATAGACTTACTTTTTGTTTAGCATGAGTGTGGGTGTGAGACTGTCTCTTTTGTCTTCTACCCAGATAAAAACCTCAACTTTCTTCAGTTACTTCAATATTTTTGCCCCACATACTTCCAGCCTAATTATTAACCCTTTTAATATCAAGGCTAGGAATGGAAGTGATTAATAGAATCCTAGTTGCTGGTCAAGCACAGCAGATCTTGGTTCTGTTAATTTCTTCACCCACAAAGGATTTCTTGGGTAAGGGTGCAGAGCTGCGCCACCTACAACTGGTCAGGGAGGGAGTGAGGACTTATTCAAATAGTTCTGAAGAATAGGACCCGTTTCTGTGTGGCCTTGAAAGGTGTGTGTTTGGATTAAAGTTTTTGAGACTTTATTAGATAAAAAGCAGAATTTTTGGACATTGAACACTTGTGAACTACTCTGCACTACTCTTTGACCATTTCAAGCTCACTTGAAAGGCCCTACTTAGAAAAACCTGCAAATTAGAAGTGTGAGCAGACCTATGTAACTGGCATCCAGAGGAGGAAACGGAACATTACCACTAACTTTTTTTTTTTTTTTTGCGGTGCCAGGGATTGAACCCAGGGGCATTCTACCTCCGCGCTACACCGCCGGCCCTATTTTTTTTATACTTTATTTTGAAACTGGGTCTCACGAAGTTGCGGAGGGCCTCACTAAGTAGAGAGAGAGAGAGAGAGAGAGAGACAGGGAGAGAGAGACAGGGAGAGAGAAACAGGGAGAGAGAGAGAGAGAAAGAGAGAGAGCTGAGGCTGGCCGTGAACCCGGATCCTCCGGTCTCCGCCTCCCAAAGTACTGGGATTACAACCACTAACTTTTAAAGAATGGGAATCTTTAGTTTTTAGTTGTTTTTGGCTAAATAAGCACGGCAATGTGTCAAACCTCTACCAGATACACTACTTTTAAGTTTCCTTATGTAATTAATAATATACTTTTGTATTCAATATTTGATTGTCTGCAGAAGATTAACAGTGGTACAATCAATTCTCAACTATTTTTATTTCCTTTAATACCTACAATAGCATTTTTCACAGTATTTTAAAAGGCAGTTAAATTTTATTTCTAAATATAGTATGTATAAGCAAATAGGAAAGTCAGTGTGTAATTTTTGGAATGGCAGCTCAGAACTCTGTGGGGAAAGAAATCAACTTAAGATCTAGATATTGTTTCCTCAAATCCACAATCTAATAAATACTTCAATAGTCAAAAATTGACCTCATGAGCAAATGTGGATTTTGTGAGGGAGATAAAATAAAGTTACTGGGTTACAAGAAGTTCTAGAAACTGGGTCCCTCTTGCTGAGTAGCTTCTCTTTTTAGTTCATTCGAGAACAGATTTAGAATTTAGCCTCCAGACTGAGTGATTTAACGATGGTTGCTGTGTTCTGCTAGTACCTAATAATGATTTTTTTTTCTTGTTATCTTTTTCCTTTTTCCTTTTTGGTTGTGCTGAGGCTCAAACTCAGGGTCTCATGCATGCTAGGCAAGGCCTCTACCCCTGAGGTACACCCCAGCCCACTAATAGTGATTCTAACATTAAAGAGATCTCACTTTACTTTTTCAAGTTATTTTAAGCTTATAATTAAATCTTCAGATAAAATCATGTTTTATTAATGAAAAAAACCCCACTTCGCTCACACTTTGTAAAGCAAACAATAAAAATGTGCTGGCTGACACGTGAGAGACCTCCCAGGGAGTGGCAGAGATATGAGTCACAGAAGGAAAAGAGCATTGATCAGATGATTGCTTGAAATTAGGAATGACATTGAGAAAACATAAATACATGAATGGATTTTGAACTCTCGATGCGATAAGCAACTGAATAGTCAGGGGACATCATGATAGGAAGTTTATTCTGAGACAGACAGGACTTCGAGTAAAAGCAAACTCAGAAGAAATGGCTAAGAAAACCAAAGGCCCTTCAGCGTGGTCCCCACTGGTGACCTATGAAATGGAAATGTGAACAAATGCCCATAAAGCTCTTTCCACAGATTTTTTCCTACGATGCATTTTGATTCTCCTTCAGATGTACATATGGGCTTTGGCTCATTAAGGATACAGGCAGAATATCATACTCATCTCTTTGGTATGAAATTCCCTAGTCAGCAAGGTTAATCAGAGTCCTTTTATTAATCAGTGTAATGCACTTTAAGTACTTCATTTATGGCCCACAGCCGCTGGTTCCTTGGTCGGTAGTCATATTTTTAATTAAAATAACCAATGAATGATTTCACTTGAAAACTTTCTGGCAGGTACTCTACTTTACTTAGTAACAACTGCTGTCCAAATATCACAAAAGCTCTTATTTCCACTCTCCTGATGAATAATCTCTTTATCACCTCATTTTCCTCTTGGCCAGAAATGTACTCTCCTGTTTCCTATTAACCAGCCTAGGGGTCTTTTCCCTTTTCTTTAAAATTTTGCATTTCAAGTTTGCTTCCTTCTCCCTCCTTGGGGGAAATTCTGAGAATTATTCTGAAAATATTAGGTATTAAAAAATAGCCAAGAATTGTGTTTCAGTCTGTAATCCTGCAGGACTGTGTAAATAAAGGGATACAGGCAGAGCGAATGTCTGCTAATCCTGCTGCAGCAGCGAGCCGCGTGTGCAACCTTTGGCTGCAGTGGCCCAGGCGTCTGGTGTGTGAGACTCTTTTGACTCAGATAACATCATTGTTGCTAACTGTTGCTGATCTTGGGGTTAGCGCAAGTTTTATCAGAGATGTGTACATCCTCTCTAAATGCTAGAGCAGAACTGGTCCCCTATCCCAAAAGACGCCCCAAACACTTCTCTTCGTACCATATTTCCCAAGCTAGGCAGCCTTCTACCCAGTCATGCAGGCATATTTCTTTGGTTTCAGATTTAAATTAAACTCACATGCATACCTTCACACGTGCACTCAGGGGATCAGTCTGCATATTGTTTGCAAGGCTAAAACTTCTCAAATTCCTTTAGAACTTATAGCTATGAGTGATAACAGTTTGGAGGTGAACTGCACATGGTCTTCGGATCACAGATTTTGGGGAGACCCAGTTTGAGAGTTTGACCCCTGTCGGTACTAGTTATGTGTACATGGGCATTTTCTACTACTTTACTTCTGCCAGACTAATTGGCTTCATTTGGATATGGAGGCTTCACCAAGATCCTCTCCAAGTCCCCCTGCAGATAATCTGTGATGTTATGAAGGTGAAATTATGTAAACAGATTATGTCAAAGGATAAAAGGTGACAGTAAATACTAGAAACCCATATGGGTACGACTTGGATTGGGGAGCCCCTGTGGGATTTGTGCAGGGGGGAAGACTCCATTCCCCCTTCCTGGCTCCTTTTCGGTTGAACCCCTTGCTGGAGCCCAGCTCTCCTGGTGGAGGGGTTTGCAGCAGGGGAGGCAGCGGCTTCTGCACTCCCTCAGTCCCCCTCGCTTGGTCTCCTGCTCGCTCCCCACCCCTGTCCTTTGTGCAGGCTGAGCTGGCAGTGAAAGGGCAGCCTGGTGTATGCAGAGGTGACCAGAAGAGGACCTTTAAAAGACAAATATGAAGAATAAATCACTTTCTAGATTTCGAAGTCCTGGGGAGAATTCTGCTATGAGAAGAAGGGAGAGTGTAAAGAAGTGAATCTGCCCCATCTCTTTCCGTTGTTTCTAGCGCCCTGCGACCATTGGTGATCATATTCTGGTAGACAGATTTTGCTCTCTTGACATATCAGCAGCCACACAAGTGAGCGCATAGGCACAGCCTCAGCTGTGGTTTTTGAAGACCACTTTGCCTGGGGTTTGGTCCCCTATGAGGATAGGTGTACTTATTTCCACACTAACCACACAGTGACCCGGGGCTCCAGATGATGGATGTGGGTGGCCCCTTTGCTCTTTTCTCTGCTCAGTGCAGCAGATTTTCTGGTTCTGCTTCCCCATCTACATAATTCCCCTCTAGGAGAGGTGAGTTGTAGGTACAGTGCCACTCCGGGGTCGGCCAAATTCCAGGACTCAGTAGTCTGGGAGCCATTTAGGGGTTATGATTACAGGAGACACAGATGGAACTGACTGAGAGGCCAAGGATGACTGATTCCTGTAATAAACAGGCAGGATAAATTCTTTAGGTGCTACTGGGAATTTAGGAAGGAGGAGGAAGAGGAGGAGGAGGAGGAGGAGGAGGAGGAGGAGGAGGAGGAGGAGAAGAAGAATCACCAAGCAAATACATTTCCATATCAGAAATGGTACATGTTATAGATGAATTCAGGATCTTCCTCCTTTCTTTGTGATTTGTAAAGCTGGCTTGGAGCTCAAACTATTCTGCTTCCACAAAGACAAAGACAGATGGAAACTGCATTGCAGATACTCTGAGTCCACAAGTTTAGGCGGAGGCAGGAGACTTACGGCTCTAGCAGGCTGAAAAAGCGGCAGTTCTCTCATCTGGAAAATGAAAGGCGTGGACTGGATAATCTGCCCTTCAGTGCTAGCATTCTGTGTTTCTTTGATTTTACATCAAAATGGAGTTTTCTTAATCAGCTCTCTGCTGGTTTCTTTCCGAGGCCATTTTTCTTCCTGTTGTGGAAGCCGGTGTGAGTTTCCAGTCAGTTGCAGCGCAGAGCTGCTGAGCTTTGTGGTTCATCGGCAGGCAAGGCCCACCCACCAGGGTTCACATCTGGAACCAGCTTCTTTCCAGGAAAGTTAGGGAAAGTTGTCTTTATGACTTGCTTGTTGAGGAAATTAGAATATGCAAATGACTAACTATAGATTCATTGATTGAGTATGCAAATGACTAACTATTGATTCAACCTGCTTTTGACTCACTCATTGTCAAAAGCAGGTTGCATACCATGCTGTGTAAGAGCTCTGTTTGCATGGAATACGGATTCAATGTACATAACTAATAGAAATGTATAAATGGGTGTACACACATACACACACCTATGTTGTGTGTGTATCTGTGTTTACAAATGCGTGTGTGTGCACAAACACACTAGAGGCGCGTGGTTTTTACTTCTCAGCTCAGACTGTGACACTGTGGACTCATGGACACATGATTCTGCCAGGGAAAGTCCATGTCACCAAATACCATCTTTCTCAGTCTAGAATCTCAAATTAGTATCTTAGAACTTAATTCTATTGGATGAATACAGATTCCTACATCAATTCAGATAATCCTGAGAGGGATCACACTTCCAACAACCCTCAGCCCATTTTTAGCCTTCATGTGAAAAAAATGGAATCCTTTTGAAAGAACAGATGTGGGTGGGGGAAGACGAGGGAGGGAAAGGAAACAAGATGGCCCTGGAATTCTAAATGGGATGACATGAGGATGAAGCGTGTATGTGTGTATGTTTGCATCTAGGGTAAAGGGTGGGCTGCAAAAAGATAAACTTTGGGTTAAGTTCATTCATCCTATGGTATTAATCACCATTGTGCATAACTCTCTAAATGGCCTCTTTAAATTCTTTTTTCTCTTCTGGATGGAGGGACACTCATTTAATTTTTAATTTTTTTTTGGTAAAAAGTATTATAGAAGGCACTAGGTTTAAAAGTTACAAAGGAGACAATCAAGAACAACATCTATGTCCTTGTTCCTCAGCTCTCCAGTTCTTCTTGGAAGCCACCACTATAAACAGTTTCTTTTTTTTTTTTTTGTGGTACCGGGGATTGAACGCAGGGGCATTCTACCTCCGCGCTACACCCCCAGCCCTATTTTTTATACTTTATTTTGAAACCGGGTCTCACGAAGTTGCGGAGGGCCTCACTAAGGAGAGAGA
>PVJS01009696.1:0-49715 GCA_004027185.1 Glis glis
CCAGTGCCCAACGAGCATTCCCCAGTGCCCAATGAGCATTCCCCAGTGCCCAATGAGCATCCCCCAGGTGCCCAACGAGCATTCCCCAGGTGCCCAATGAGCATTCCCCAGGTGCCCAATGAGCATTAATTTCTTTTGTTATTTCTATAATAAGAAACAATGGTTATTGAGCTCCTACTATTTGCTAGGCTAATTACTCTCTCTGCGTGTGCGTGTGTGTGTGTGTGTGTGTGTGTGTGTGTGCATCTCATCTCATTTAATCTCTAAACATCCTTATGGTGTTGGTGCTACCATGTCACAGTTGTACCTATGATGGGCATATGTCACAGGGAGATTTGGGATTGTCCAAAGCACATCATCAGTAAACAGATTGAAATACAGGGGTGTGACTCCTGAGCCCACCTTCCCACTGCTCCCCTTCCCTACAGTGCCCCCCATGGTAAATTGGCCTAGGAATATGGAGAGAGAGCATTCCTCTAAGGATGAGTGCACACCGGCCTCACATCAGGGATTCTGGTGATCTATCTTCTACATCGAATCCTGTGATCTATTTGGGTTTTGCCATTATTAGTGTGTGTGTGTGTGTGTGTGTGTGTGTGTGTGTGTTCCCTCCCTTATTACATGCACAGCTCCTCTTTACCGGAACTACTTAGAAAGAACAAGTACAGCTCTGTGGCTGATCTTGCCTGGTATGTGTAATAAAGGGAAAATTAAACAGAAGCAGGTTACTGAGGTCTCTGTTTTCTCCTCTGTGGCATTTGCTGAAATGGCCTCCCTGTCCCACTTAGCAGACACATATGTGGGGGAAGAGTAATGGTTGCCATGCCTGCTGAGTGATCTGGAAACAGTGGTTCAGGAATCCAAGTATAAACCATTTACCCAACACTGCACATTGAAACTTACAAGTTCTCATCACTGGTCACCCTCCGGCAAAACTGGAGTGGAGTAGGGGTGCCTGGTGGAGTAGGGGGACACAGTGAAGAGTCGT
This sequence comes from Glis glis, assembly GCA_004027185.1. NCBI lineage: Eukaryota > Metazoa > Chordata > Mammalia > Rodentia > Gliridae > Glis > Glis glis. The sequence goes on from PVJS01009696.1 coordinate 989, forward strand.
CCATAGCAGAAGGCCTGCATGGAGCACTCAGGGGCACAGCCTCCACCTGGGAAAGGGCATGGAGCCCACATGTCTGACCCACAGGTTTCCACTTGCCAGCCCGTTTAGGAGAAAAGCCCCCTCCTCTCTTGCAGCTTCTGTTCTGTCAGTGGTGGCAATCGTCCTGCAGGGCCACTGTCAACATCAAGAAGAGGCTTAATAGGACTTGGCCTCTTGGCATTTTATTTTCTATTTTGGTTTTCTTACACTTTCCTAGTCCCAAATCATCTTTTAGCTAAATGTTTTTCTTAGCAGAAAAGTCAGTAGTGGCAGAGGCAACGCTTAGGTGGCCATAATGGATCCAATTAAACTGATAGCTTAACCTTCGGGATAGACCACGGAACACTCGCCTACACACACACACACACACACACACACACACACACACACACCTCACATCCATCCTGCCCCCTGGGGGATTTTCACTGTAGAAGTGATTCAATTAAAATTTCCAAATGATTTAAAGTATTCCTCTGCCTTTGCCTTAAGTTCTTATTCGGGTTTTTCAAAAGTAATTGCGACATACTGTGATTGTTGAATTTATTTCTGCGTTATCTAGATGAGTGATTAATGTGCAGTATTCATCAGTGGCTCCATAAGTGAATCAAAGAGCATTTTTTATGTTCTGCCAAATCCTAAAGAATTACAGATTACTTTTCTGTGAGAGATTTGTCCCATGTTTTTGTTGCTGTTGTTTTTCTTTTTGCACTACCGGGGATTGAACCCAGGGAGCTGTACCATTGAGCTACATCCACAACCCTTTTTATTTTTAAGACGGGGTCTTGCTAAGTTATCCAGGTGGACTTGAACTTGAATCTTCCTGCCTCAGACTCCCAAGAAGCCAATATTACAGATGTCTGCTACCATGTCTGGGTCTGTTCCATGTTCTTTAAAGGAGGATGGGAGGAACAACATGACTAGACAGTGGGGAGGCCACCCTATTTATTTATGGAATTGGCATTAGTGACCCTTAAGCATATAACCTCAAGATACTAGTTATGATTGATTCTTACCCCTGTCCAGATGACAGTAAGATATTAGAGTGGTAACCAGTAACACAATGTTAAAAAAAACTTCTAATTAGCTAGGTGCTGTAGTGCACATGAGTAATCTCATTAAGACAGGAGGATCACAAGTTTGAGGCCAACCTCAGTAACTTAGCAAGACCCTGTCTCAAAAAAAGGGGGGTGGAGGGTGGGATATAGCGCAATGATAGAGCACTTGCATACACATGACTTATTCCTCCTGCAGTCCCTAGGAATCCAGAAATATGGTTCGCTTGTCTCTAATAGTCCCTTCAGCTCTCTATTGAGCAGGGCCTTCTAGAAGCCCACGCGGGCTCTTTTGAGCATGGCCCACTGAGTTCCACGGGGAATATTCATCTGCTCTTTGCCTTCACGTGCTCCTGGAGTGAAGGCTAATTCTAGAGCAGCCACCTTCTCTTCAATTTGTCTACCAGGATCTGGTCTGTTCATCTCTCTCTCTATTTCAGATTTCCAGGTTGGAGTCAGACAGGAGTCCACATGCTCTTCAACTATAGGGGATATAGATCAGCATCTTCCAGTCATCCTCTTGAGACCCTTCCTCTTGGCTAGAGAGGGGAGAAGCATCCTTTTCCCGCTCTCCTCCTTGGTATGGCCAGGACTTGCAGGATAATGCTTCAAGGATCCCTCCTCCACAAATCCTACCATACTCCAGGTGGAAGAGGGGCTTAAAGTTGTAAAAAAGTGTGTTTTTGAAGTTACCTTTGAAATTTTGCAACTTGGTCCAGAATTTCACTTTAGAATGTTAAACCCATTATATCTTGGTGCTTCTGTGGAAACTTCCAATTTAACACCCCAATATACTCATTATTGAAAATTTGGAACCCATAAGACCACAAAATGAAGAAAACGAAGTCATTCATAATCTCATTTCACAATACACATAACCACTATTAGCATTTAGGGGACTATTTGTTCTGTCTCTTTCCTTTGCTCAGGACCACATTTAAGAAAACAACTGTCCCTTGGTAACTGATGAGGATTAGTTCCAGTAACCACTATAGATTTTAAAAAAATGTCAAAATGGATAAAATTCGTTGTCAAATCTACAGATGCTCAAGGCTCTTATCCTTCTGTGTGCTTTATATCATCTCTAGATTGCTTGTAATACCTAATATATTGTGAATTCTATAGAAATAGTTGTAATGTGTTGTTTTGGAAATAATGACAAGAATAAAAGGTCTCTACATGTTCAGTACAGACATAGAGGTCTTTTTTTCTTAATATTTTTGCAGTTGGCTGAATCCATGGATGTGGTAACTGCAAGTATGTATGTCTGACTGTTTATCATTTTAGAAAATAGCACATACTATTTGTAAACTTTTTCCTCCTTCCTTCCTTCCTTTCTTTCTTTCTTTCTTTCTTTCTTTCTTCTTTTTCTTTTTGTACTATGGATTGAGCCCAGAGAAAGGCTTTCTACCTCTGACCTACACCCCAGCCCTATTTTATTTTTTTATTTTGAAACAGTTTCATTAAGTTGCTGAGTGCCTCTCTGAGTTGCTGAGACTGGACTCAAACATGTGATCCTCATGTCTCAGCCTCCCAAGTACTGGGACTACAAGCATGTGCCACCACACTTGGCTTGTTTTTTCTTGTAACATTAATTCCTATAAGTTTCTAAGTCAACAAATGTGTTACTACATATTTCTAAATGGCTATTTCAGATATTATCTTTGGAAATACAGCTATTAAATCAACAAATTATTTACTGTTAAAACACAGGTTGTTTTCTAATGATTCTACCATATAAAAAACACTTTGGTGGCCAGGTGTGGTGGCGCACGCTTGTAATCCCAATACTTGGGAGGCGGAGACCGGAGGATCCGGGTTCGCGGCCAGCCTCATCTCTCTCTCTCTCTCTCTCTCTCTCTACTTAGTGAGGCCCTCCGCAACTTCGTGAGACCCGGTTTCAAAATAAAGTATAAAAAATAGGGCCGGGGGTGTAGCGCGGAGGTAGAACGCCCCTGGGTTCAATCCCCGGTACCGCAAAAAAAAAAAAAAGCACTTTGATGAATACTTATGCAGACAAATCTTTATTCTATAGTTGAATATAAATTATAAATATTTATCTAATAATTTCTACAAATGCAAAATATGAATAATATCAAATTCATAAAGAAATTAGATTGGTTAACAATAGTACAAACAAAAAGTAAAATGTAAATCTCATCATTCAAAAGTAATATTTCAAACTGCATTCAGTAATCATCAAATTCACATTTCTGTGAATTAAGGGCCTGAAAGCAGTCTTTGATTTAAGTGTTTTATAGAAAGTGCCCAAAGCCCAGAAAATGGATTCCAGAGTATTGACAACAAATTTTACCTTTTCATATTTTTCCCCCTAAAGTCAGCCCTTATTCTTACCATGTACCTAAGAGGGTCACTAAATACTATGAAACCTACTTCAGAAATATTTCTGAATCCAGCCCCTCCTCTCCATCTCCACCACTATTACTTTTCCTCGTGCCTACACTATTTTTCACCTAAATTGCTATAATCACTTCCATGCCCTCTCTTACCCTCCCTTACTGACACCAGAATGGGCTCCTTTAAAACATACGTATTCTTGTATTACTTCCTTGATTCGAGTTCTGTGCTGGCTTTTAGATGGTTAAGAGGTAAGTCCAAATGCTTTCCACAGCAGTTCCAGGCCTTTGCTATATAATCTCATCGTGCATTTCCAGTCTCACCTGCCTGACTTGCCCAGGGCCCTCACCCTGCATGTTAAGCTCCGGCTATGCCCAGTTTCTCGTGGTTCCCTAGACACCTTGCTTCTTCTAATGGTTTCCATACATGTGTTCTTTCCTTTGTCTGGACTGTCCCAGTCTTGACCTTCATTCATCTTTCAAATGAGACCTCTGTTTTCCCAACATGTGAAGGTAGAATCCATTGTCCCTCTTCTGGCAATTTACAGTTCAGGTTTCTTAATTTCATACTTTCCTATGTCATGTTGTATTGTTGTTGTTCTATCAATCTGTGTGCCTGTCTGTCTGTATCATTAGATTGAGACCTGCTCAAGGCCAGGGACTTGGACCCCTTCACACCTAGTATCATAAAACATGTAGAATAGACTTAATAAATTAGAATCAGCATTTAGACATCTTTTTAACACTCACAAAATACTTCTCAACTCACTCAAAACATAAAATAGAAATAAAGACTCCCTGTCCCCCTGTTTTTATAGCTAAAAAACATGAAGCCAGGGAGAGGAATGATAGAGTTTCAAGTCTGAAACTGAGGAACATTTGCGTCTGGAGCCTGAGATTGCAATGCTGCTCCCTCATCTACGAGATGACAGCAATTCCAACTTGTCTGTATCATTAGAGTAAGACCTGCTCAAGGCCAGGTGTACTGCCCAATAGGTGTATTACAAAAAAACCCCACAGATTTCCAGGCTAACTCTGATGTCTAAAGATTTTGAAATACATTTCTTTTCCCACCAGGCTGGTTATGTCCAAAGGTAACATACATAGTATGTCTAAAATATAAGCCTAGATAAGCATTTCTGGGCTCCATGGAATAGCGTTCCAACTCAAGTAAATATCATTTTTAAAGCACGCACTAAATGATAGATTTAAATTAGAATAAAAAGACAGAAAACAGCATGTGAAACACTTCATTACCTTTTACATTTCTGTGAAGCCTAGGGTAGAGGCAAGTATTAAAATAACAAGATTGAAAAGTGGCTGGTGAAAGGTCTTTAGCACTTCTCGGCTGACATTTTTAAAGGGGCTTATTAATGCAAAAACCCTGCGGCTTTCATCACCAGCACACAGAAACTGAAGCTCTTAAGTTGTACATAGACAGGAAGGGAAGGCTGCCCTATTTGAAATGTTTAATAGAAGAGGCTAAAAAGAGGCTGCAGCTCCAAATCCTGCAATGTCCCTTCACCCTCCTCCTTCTATCACCACCTTCCCAAAAGTCAAATGTGGTTTCAGTCCTCAGGCAGACTCTGCAGGCTGCCATGTCCCTGCCTGGAACCATTACAGGCTGCTGGGCAGCGGTGTCCACCTCACTGCCAATGGTATTCTTTAATGATAATCTGTCATTGCTCCCGGGGTGGAAGTGGGCAGTCAGCCTGACCCTCCGTGATTCTAACAGTGTATGAGAAACCCTATACAGAGAGGCTCCTCCATACACCTTCTTTTCTTTTTCATTCTTTTTTTTGGTCACTGAGTATTTAACCCAGGGCATTCCACCTTTGAGGTATACCCCCAGCCCTATTTTTAATTTTTTTTATTTTGAAGCAGGGTCTTACTAAATTGCTGAGGGTTTTTCTAAGTTGCAGAGGTTGGCCTTGAACCTGCAATACTACTTTATCAGCCTCCCAAGTTCTGGGATTATAGGCATGCTCCACCATGCCTGGCTCTGCCTTCTTTTCCGACCAAGTAGGAACTAAAAATCTCTGATCTCTATGGTATTATGTCTAGTACCCAGGACTTCCTTCCATCATTATTCTTATTGGACCCATATTCTAGAAGGTGGTTTCCTGATTTTTATGCTTCATCTCAACAACCTGTTAAACCATGCAGTATAGTCATGGTCTCTCCTGTGCACATTTGAATTCATGCCCCATTCTGCTCCCCACATCCTTGGGTCTTTAGGAAACTGGAGATTGGACAAACATTTTATTGAGATGTTGAAATCCTTTATTTTCTTAAGTGCTTCTTAAATACTCTCTGACGCTTCTGCCCTCTCCTTTATTCTGAACAACTACTAAAATGGCCCTCCTCCACTCTCTCCTCCAAATTCATTCTAACCTCATTCTCTCTGAGCATTTGATCCCCTCATAATGGCAGCACAACAAAGGCATACCAGAACCCTGTAGAGAGATCACAAGTGCCACCTCCTATCACCCACACCACCCCGACTAAGCCTCCCTTTGTTGACCTGTGAAAGAAAGAAAACCAGCAAGGGGCAAGTCCTACTCTTTCAAACTCTCTGTCATAGGGAATGTAGTAGCCAAGGTTCTCTAGAGGAGCAGAACCCACAGGATAGGTATATTATAAAGGGGATTTATCCAATTGGCTTACACACGCTGAAACTGTAGTCCCAATTGTCCTCCTACACACTGGAGAGCCAGGAAACCAGCAGCTGCCTAGTCTGAAAAGCTGAAGCCTTAGAACACGGGGACCAAGGATGCAGCCCCAGACCAAGATGGAAATATCTGGAAGCTCCCTGGAGAATTGCTGAGGAGAGTCCACATTGGAAGAGTAAAGCTGGAGCCCGATATCCTCAGTGGAAAGCAGCAGCAGACACACCTGCTCAAAAAGGTTCCAGCTTGCTTGCTTTCATGCCGCTTCCTCCTTCTTCCACCTTTTGCTCCATATGGGCCACCAGCCTATTAGTGCCATCCACACACAGGGCGGGACTTCTCCTTCAATTCGCTGTTCCACATGCCAATCATCTCATCAACACATCCCAAAGTCTCCCAATTCTAGGCATCTCTCAATCCACTCAAGTGGACAATACAGATTAACCTCAGAAAAAGAACATTTCATCATAGTTGAAATTGCAGATGATACTTCAGAGGGGCCAAATCAGGAATAAGGCAGTTCTTTTAGAAGAGTCTTTATCATGTTCATACCACTGCAACTCACTTTTAAAGCACTCCTGAGCCAGTTGCTCAGTAAATCAAACATTACCATGGCTAAAATCATCATAATATGCCCCCTGTGCCCCTGACTACATTTGCAGAGCCAAGGAACCATATTGCTCAATGGTAAACTGGAGATCATCTCACACACAAAAAATCTCCTCTACCCATTCCCACTATTCTGGTCAGCATTCTTGAAGCTATAATCTAAAAGACTGACCATGTAACTTAGAGGAAAGAAGATATATTTTCTTATGGTTTCAGGTTCAGTCCATGTGAAGCCAGGGACTGCGGATCTCAGGGCATGGCCACAGGGAGTGGAGAAAGGGAGAGCACATGGACTGTGCTCACATCATGGAGGTCACAAGCAAGAGAGCAAGCCAGGGGAGGAGGAACCATATATAGAATCTCCAAGGCCACACCCCCAGGGACCACCTCCTCCTGCCACACCCTATGGGCCTACTGGGTACCACCCAGGTAAATCCATTACAATGGAATTATCTGCTGTTGGGATTACAATGCTCATGACTCCAGTATATCAACCCTGAATATTAATAAAGGAATTCATTAGGGGACATTTTATATCTAACTATAACATTCTACCCCTGGTCCCTAAAGAGCTCATGCCTAGCCCAGAATGCAAAATGCATTTAGTCCTCTCCAAAACTTCCCACAGTCTTAATAGTTCCAGCATTGTTGAAAAGTCCCAAAGTCCAAAGTCTCCTCTGACACTCATGGTGAACTCCTGTGTGCCCCTGAAAAAGACCATAACGATCAAAGTAAAAAGCAAGTTACATGCATCCAATGTACAAAGACAAGGAGTACACATTTGCATTCCCAAAGACAGGAATAGGACCATAGAAAGACGGGTTGGGCCAAAGCAGTAAGGAAATCCATCCGGCAGGGCAAGCCTTTGATCTTGCAGCTCCTCTTCTGGCATCCAGGGCACATGGTGGAGGAAGCAACCTCCCCACTTCTGTGACCTGGCTGATTCCAATGGGCAGTTTACTGCCTCTTCCAGCCCTGCTCAATGGTTCAATGCTAGCAGCCTTTCCTCGCAGTCGTTCCACATTTCTGGTGTTGCTAAATCTCAGGGGTTTTTCTTGTATCCTTGGCTTCACCCTCACAGTTTCACAAAGTGCCCCATTTGGGCCTGCTTGCAGGGATTCTGACCCTGCCACACATTGCCTGTCTTCTCAGGCCTTCCTCTGAAATCTGGAGGGGGGGGCGAAGCCTCTATGATGATCACCTCTTTCTAGCAAAACCAGCATTACATGGGCTCTGGGATGGGCCGCCAACAGAAAAGGTAGTCGTGCCCTCCTTAATCATTGCCACTGGGGCCTTCTTGATCATAGCCACTGGGCCTGTTCCATCCAGGTCGCCACTGGCCCCAAGTCCCTCTGGACCGCCCCTGGCCTCAACTGCCAAATGCAGATAAGTTCTTTGCCAAAGTGTAACACACTATGGAGTCACTAATCTAATCTCCTGAGCACAGTCTCTACCATCTGCCTTTCTAGCCACATTCTGGTCTTTTCACTTCCCTCTCACAAACCAGTTCCAAAGAGTCACAATCCACATGGTCAGACTTAGATATAGCAGCAACCCCACTTCCCTCATATCATTATTTGTTCCAGTCAGCATTCTTGCAGCTATAATCTAAAAGATTGACCATATAACTGAGAGGAAAGAAGATATATTTTCTTATGGTTTTGGGTTCAGTCCATGTGAGGCCAGGGACTGTGGATCTCAGGGCATGGCCACAGGAAGTGGAGAAAGGGAGAGCACATGGACTGTGCTCACATCATGGAGACCACAGGCAAGAGAGCGAGCCGGGGGAGGAGAAACTATATATATAATCTCTAAAGCTGCAACACCACCCCCTCCAGCCACACCTTACCGGCCTTACCGGTACTGGGTACCACCCAGGTAAATCCATCACAATGGATTTATCTGCTGCTGGGATTATAACTCTCATGATTCCACTATATCAACCCTGAATATTAATAAGTGAGCTCTTTAGGGGACATTTTATATCTAACTATAACACCCACCATTTTACAGAAGGAGAAACTGAGTCAAAAAGAGATTTATTTTTGTCCAAGTTAAAAATGGAGACAGTGTTTGTTAGCATTTATGGCTCTTGACAACCAACCCACTGTTCTTACTGCCATGCCATGGAAACTGCTGTTCAACTTACTAGAGATCCCTCCTGAGTGCTCTCCCATGGAGACAGAAATTGGATGCCCAGCACAGGACTTGGTACTTAGCAATTATTAATAAATAAATGACACTTCAGATGGTAAAAATTGTCTGACAGATGAATGGATCACAAAACTGTGGTATATACACATAGTGGAATTTTACTCATCCATAAAGAAGAACAAAATTATGTCATTTGCAGGAAAATAGATGAAACTTGAGAATATTATGTTAAGCAAGATTAGCCAGTCTCAAAAAGCAAATAGTTGGCCTGGCATGGTGGCACACACTTGTAATCCTAGTACTTGGGAGGCTGAGACTGGAGAAGACGGGTTCGCGACCAGCCTTAGATACTTAGTGAGGCCTCTGCAACTTAGTAAGACCCTGTTTCAAAATAAAGAATAAAAAATAGGGCTGGGGATATAGCTCAGAGGTAGAATGACCCTGGGTTCAATCCCTGGTTCTGCCAAAAAAAATCAAAATAAAGAATAAAAAATATGGCTGGAGGTGTAGCTCAGAGGTAGAATGCCTCTGGGTTCAATCCCCAGTACCGCAAAAAAAAAAAAGCAAATAGTTATATGTTTTCTCTCATATGTGGAAGCTACATAGAAATTTGGAAACAAGAGTAACATCAGATAGAGAAGCATAGACTCCAATGGAGTGATGGGGGGGGGGTTAGGGAAAGTAGGAGGGAGGATAGAGACATAAAGAAGGTGGCAGTTGAAATAATGCTTATGTATGTATATTACACTACCAATGTCAATCTCAAAGACATGTACAGGGAAGGGGAGGGAGGAAGTTGGGACTTGGAGGGAAGTGCTCCAAGAGATATGTGCATGTATATAGCTATCACTCTATACTTCAGTATGATGTATAATTATAATGCACCAATAAAGGGAAAAGAAAGGCCTGAGACAATGTTTTATTTTTGTGTATTGCTTTCATTTTGCTGACCAAAAATGCATTCTCTTCTGCCTCAAGACCTTGAAGGATACTCTACGTCTAATATCAAGGCAGAAAGAGAGAGGGAGAGATCTTGTGGAGTGGTAGTGTAGCAGCAGTGCCCAAATCTGGAAACCTGACACTCAAGGACACACCAGAAGAGAAGAGCAACAAGAGATGCTAGTAAACCCACAGGGCATGACCAACTCTTGAGGGCTTTCAGAGAGGAGGTGAAGACTGTCCCATAAAATAAGCAATGCTTCGCAAATGCAAGAAAATTGACTCATACCAATTAGTTTTCTTTTTGCCCCCCAAGTAATTATTCTTTAAGTAAATATAGTTTACTTAACACATAACCATTTCATAAAATATATTTAAACTTTCCTTGGAAATTGCTATCAAAGTCTATGCAACATTGTTTTGAATGTCAGTATTGACAGATGCTTTTTCTTCAGTGTTGATTTGTTAATTAGAAATAGTCAAGAGTTACTCTTAGTTGGAAAAACAAATTAGGTAAAATTATATTTTTATTTAAAAATGTATACAGATAATATCATTAATTTTTTAGTGTTTTTGAGGGTATTTCCAAAAAACTGTCATTTACAAAGTGATCTAACAAATGTCAATGTCATTGGAATAAAAATATAATCTTTCTGGGTTTTAAATCAGAGTCAACATCTATTCCTTCAGGTAAATTTTGGTATTGTGGTTCAGAGATCAGCCATAACAAGTTGTCACGTAAAGGGATGTTGGAACAAATTTGCAACAGGTTAGAAAATGCTTCTGTTAGAATGTTAAATAAAAAAAGCAAGGTATATATAAAATTTTACAATAAGAGCTGGGTGTGGCAGTGCACACCTGTAATCCCAGTACTTGGGAGGTTGAGACAGGAGGATCACAGGTTCAGGCCAGCATGTGCTAGCTTAGCAAGACCGTATTTCAAAACAAAAAGGACTGGGGGTGTAGCTCAGTGGTAGAATGTCCCTGGGTTCAATCTTTAGTACCAATATATATATATAATTTTTGTATACATCTATGTATACACACACACACACACACACACACACACACATATATATATATATATATCCATCTTATCACACTATATCAAAATATGCATAAAGACTGGAGGAATAGATGCCAAAGTGCTAGAAGTGATAGCCTTTGGGTGGTGGAAGAGCAGATGATTATATTTGTATTTTTCAGCATTTCCTAAATTTTTTCTAATAAACAGATATAATCTGAGTAATGGGAAAATAATTATTTTCTTTTTAAAATATCAATTACAGAATATTATTCTCAGGACCAATGGAAGAATTGCTTATACTGTCCTCAAACTATAATTACTTTGCTGCATGGTACTTCATCTGCAACATGAAGTGGTTGAGTAATTAATTAATGTCACTCTGAAGATTTTGGAAAATATCAATATGTAACAACCACAAATCCTAAGATTAAAATCCTAGAAAAGTCACAGAATAGCAATATAGTATGATTTGGTTCTATTAAGTATTTTGTGCACTTAAATATCTCACATTGCAATTAAACTAAATTGTTTAACCACATACTACTTTAAATCAATACTTTTGGTATTGTGGTTCAGAGATCAGCACAAAGCTTAACCACACAGCAGCAGAGCTAGACCTTACATAAAGACATGGTAGTCTCTAACTAAATAGCCAGTTATTATACTACTCAGTTCATTCCCTCAGTAGGCATTTCCCAGGGCCAGGAAGTAGCTGGCACCAGGCACCAAGCAACTGTATCTTACATACTTATGGTATTTTCCTCATTTAATTTTACAGAATTTTATATTAACATTACAGCTGACATCAATGTTCACATGCTATATTATGAGTAGTATTTAAGGATAGATTGTTAATTCCTTGAGGGCAGGAATCTTGTCTTATTTGTTTTAACAGCCAATAGGTTTGACAAGTTAAATTTCTATTGTTCACATTAGAAAATGGTGGCTTTGGGATTTACTCATGGTCATAAAGGCAACAAATGACTCAGGACCCCCAATTCTATGTCTTTTCTTATTTATTATAATACCTGCACTTTGACAACTATAGTATCTTATGGTTGTGGCTGAAAAAAATTCAATACTCAATTATCTAAATTCCCAAAAGAGATAAAATTGATAATTAAGAGATTGATTCTTTACAGAAAATGCCTATAATTACCATATAAATAACTAAGGATGACTAAATACATTTACAGGTAGGTAATTATAAACAAAAAGTGCTATCAGAATATAAATAATAATGAACCAAGTGAATTTCAGGTTATCCTCACTGGCAAAGTTAAGACCTTGAGCTGTGACCTAATAGAAGTTCTTAAAATCCTAAAAGAAATCAATAGAGGTTGAAAGAGATAAATCATCCATATGGGTAAAGCGAAAATTGTCTTGAGAGCATCATCTGAGAATAAGAAATGAGAACACAAAGTATTGGGGACAGCATATTCTGTCACAAGGAGTAATAAACACAGGCTCCTTGATTTCAATCAGGTATCAGCTCAAATGTTATACCATTTTTCCTAATATCACATCTAAAACAAAGACCCCTATCCAGTGATGTGCTGGTCAATGTTTACAACCAGATCTCTGGGGGTGGGGGTATGTACACACTTAACATGTACATATGCTGAGTGTAAATCTAATTGATACAAAGGATGTATATCATAGTTTACAAATGATCATAACATACTCATTATTCATCATCATAAATTCTTTATAGCCAATTAATTCTCACTGAACGATCTTTTTTCTTTTGCCTTATTCTTGTATCCATAGGAAAGCTATGGTTTCCATTGGACAAATATAGTTCAAACTCACTGGTGTCACTGAATATAGAACTGGAAAGAGATGTGCAGTGACACACCATCGGACAGTCTTCCTACCATACAGATGAAAGAAATGCTCACAGCCATAAAAGTGTATATAACAGCACCATATAAAATGAAGAAGCAATGAGTTGAGTATTCATTAGCTTTGTTTCTAATATGATTCATTTGATTTTAAGTTTATATCATTTAATTTTAATAATGGCTGTGTTTAATGACTGGCTTTCAAAATTTCTGTAGATTTAATTATCAGTTTCCATGAGCCAGCAGGAGATAGCTCTAGTACACCACCACCCCACCTTACTCCTGTCATTCTCCATTCTCTTTCCCTGGCTTCTTTTTCTAAATGGCTTTAATCACCATCCAGCATTATGTATTTATTTGTTTATTGCTTATATCTCCTACCAGAATGTAAGCTCAGTGAGGGCAAGCGTTTCGTAAGCCTTTTGTCTGTCTTGTTCATTATGGCCGCGGTATCTGGCACATGGCAGTCACGGGTGCAAGGAACCCCGCAGCAGTCTGAGTGAGCGCAGACAGCTAAGGTCAAGTAATGCATGCTCTTGCAATTGTGTGCTCAGTGAGCAGACTCTGATACAGAGATCAGAGTGAAGGAGTTCACTATGATGTCTTCTTATGACCAATACCTGTGGAAAAAGCGGAAGAAAAGTACTAGAAGAAAAAGAAGTTGAGCTGAGATCCAGTCCTTACCAAGACTTCACCTTGTTCCGCAGGGGCTCTGGAGCTGAGATCGCCCATTGGAGTTGCTCTGGGTTGAGCAAAGCATGAGCGTTTATACCCTCACATCAGTCATTAGTGTGGGCTGCTCCCAGATGAGGGGTGACCTTGGATGAGATGATTCTTTTCAGCTGAGGCAATTCCTGAAGGGGGATGATAGCTGAGGAGTGTGTGCCTCAGCACTCCAGCAGCTGGGGAACATGTCCCATGCAGGGTTAGATCCAGGGCAGGGTGCCAGTGCCAGCAGGAAATTGGAGTTCAATTAGAAAATGAAGAATGGAGCCAGTCATAGGAGTCACAGGCAGGGAGCACATCTGGTGGGGACTGGGGAAAAGACTGCATCTTGGAAGGCATTCAAGTCCCTGGGGCTTGCTCCAGGATGCTTGGTTTCTAGTGTCAGGAAGCAACTATAGAAAAAGGGAAAAAGGGGAGGGATATACTGCCTACCTCTCTCATTTGCCTTGGTAAATCTCTATAAACCTCTCATAGAAACCCTCATAGAAACCCCAGCCAGTTAGGATCTATCTTGGATTCTTACAAAGCACAGGTCATTCAGAAATATTTATTGAATATTTATTAAGTGTCAGACCCTGTTCTATGTTCTAGAAATACAAGGGTAAAAGAAAAAGACATAATCCTTGCCCTAACAGGGCTTATATCCATTGGGATCTTAACCTGACAGCACATTAAAATCACCTGCAGAGCTACTTTAAAATGCTAGAAAATCTGATACAATTGCCATCAAAGGCAACCCTAGCATCCATATTTCCTAAATGATTTTAATGAGGTAATAAGGGTTGAGCATCACTGCTTTAAGTCATTGAATGAAAAGATAGAAATAAAGATGCACACAACCAATGTGCCCAAAAACAAACCAATGAAATATATACCCAGGATACAAAGAAATGAAAGTGTGTGATCCAAAAGTGTGATTTCACTTTATCTTCTGCACCTTAGTCTCAATCAACACTCATAACCAAATTAAGATATTGATGCCTTACCTCTGGAATGGATGTTCAATTTTTTTCTTTCTTTTCTTTTTCTGATGGTTGGGGTTAGCAGCTGTGTCCCCATTTCTAATTGTTTGATGGCACAACTAGAAATGCTTTGCACGCATCAATAAACATCAAGGCAGCCCATAAGCATTCTAAATCGCTCTGGCTGAAAACTGGCAGCATGGTCGTCTTTGGGTTCCTGATACTGTTGACGAAAAGTCAGCAGTTCTCTCTGAATTCCTGACTCCAATGATGCCCGGACACAGCACTTAATTAGTATTTCAATTATCATTTAAATGTTTGCACATCAAGTTCAATAAAGATCAGGGAGATGAATCTGGGGACAAGTGGTGGTATCATCAATGATTTCCCCAGAGATAGCTTATTTGAAGGTTAACAATTCAAGTAGGGGGTGCTCAAAAAGTTGTTAATTGCTGTAAATACTTTTTTCAGCTGCAGAAATCAGCACCGTGAACAAGTGACTAGACCCTTTGATCTTAATGAACTAAGATGTTTGTCATGCACCACAGCAGCTGGTTGGGTCTTGAGCTGCAGTTACCAAGAGCACAGGGGTCACCTCCTTCTAAACAATCTTTCATAGTGGCTAAATTGTAATTACCCTTTATGTAATTAGCCGTCGACTCCCTAGAGCAGCTTCATTGCCTGGGAATTTTTTTAAATCATGCGAATAATAGAATTTGAATGGAAATCGTATAGCATATAGAAGGCAGCTTTCTATCACTCTCAAAAGATGAAAGAGAAGTGGAGAGGACACCTGTGATCAAGTTGGGTATTAATATTACTTTATCTATTATTTTACTCAACATTGCCCGTGATCAAAAGAAATGTAAAAAAGAAAGTGGGAAAATAAGAGAAGAGAACTTAAATGGCGAGCCTACCCACACAGCACTTCATCAGGACAGAAATGACGACATTAAATGCTGCAAAGATTAGCTGGGCACATGTCAAGACCTCGACAAATGTTCAGGGAGTACAGCTGGATTTTCATTTAATTCTGAGTTGTCTTTTCTACAGGCCTTAATAGTTTTTTGGGGTTTGTTTTCAACTCAGGTTCAGTATGAAGAAGGAGTATTTAATAACCCACTTCAAAATGAGATGAAAGGATTTCAGAAAGCTGAAGACCCCAGAACGAAGGCAGATTACCTGGAAATCTCTCCAGATGGAATCTCTTGTTTTTGCACAGCTCTGGACTTTTCTCAGCTGAGCATCCAATTATTAAGGAGGGAAAAGAAACCACATTCTATAATGTATTTCACTCTCCCATGAGTCATTTCTCCAAAATTAAGATTTACCTTTCTGTTTCCAAGGCGTATACAACATCTAATATTTTAGAAGTCTTTTTAGGATTCCTCTAGGGCTTACCTACTCAGTTGCTGCTACTATAGTCCCCTTCCCTCCCCCATCACCCACCCAAGGGAATTAACCTGTTCTCTAATGCTGACTTTTGCCAAGGCCAGGGGCCTCATATCTTTAGTCTTTATATTATGTCACCTGTTTACACTCCATTCTTCAGAAGGTGGAGTTGAATAGGATCTTGAATTTTGACGACTCTTATGAATCATCAAGGCAAATATCCTTGTTTTACAGTCTATTGAGACTCAAAGTGGTTAGTTGAAACTCACAAGGCTCAGTACTGAGCTCAGCTGAGCTGGTGAAGAGCTCAGCTACAGAGTCCTGCACACTGGCTTAGAGACCAGCACCAATGCCCTGTTGATTGGTGGAAACATGAGCAAGCTCCTTAGCCTCCCTGAGCCTCAGCCCTCACATCTGTTAAAGCAGGAATAAGAATAGAACTCTTCACCTGGAAATGTGACAAGATCAAATGACATAATACATGAAAAGTACTCAGTCCAGTGTCTGACCCAGTGAGTACTTGATAAATGGTGACGGATATAATCAGAGTTGGAACCCAGACTGGAACCAGACTGCCTTTTGATCCAAGAATCATTCCTTTTTGTCACATTAAACAACTTTTTCAGTTGTAGAGTCCTACAACTGAACAGCTTTGCTCTAGAAAAAAATGTATTTCCTTCCTTCTGTGTTTAAAGGTGGATGCCAAATTCCCTTGAAGAAGTGAGTTAAGAAATGATGATTCCTTGCCAGGCACAGTGGTACACTCCTGTAATCCCAATAACTGGGAGACTGAGATAGGAGGATTGCAGGTTCAAGACCAACCTCAGCAATTTAGCGAGACCCTCTTTTAAAATAAAACATAAAAAGGGCTGGGGGTGTAGCTTGGAGGTAGAGTGTCCCTGGGTTCCACCCCAATATGAAAAGAAGGAAGGAAGGAAGGAAAGAAGGAAGGAAGGAAGGAAGGAAGGAAGGAAGGAAGGAATGGAGGAAGGAAGGAAGGAAGGAAGGAAGGGAGGAAGGAAGGAAGGAAGGAAGGAAGGAAGGAAGGAAGGAAGGAGCTTCAGCTGGGCACAATAGTATGCACCTGTAATCCCAGCACTTGGGAGTCTAAGACAGGAGGATTGCAGGTTTGAGACCAGCATGCAGTAAATTAGCAAAACCCTATTTTAAAATAAAAATAGAAAGGTCTGGGGTACTCAAAAAATAAAAGGAGAAAGAACTGATGGTTTTTTTTATGTGGTTCGTTCAAAGTTTCTCAGCAAAAGCAAATTGAAATGTGGTACCATGTTGATGAAACCCCGCCACTTTCCTGCTTATTTTCTTCTTAACCACACAGTTGGTCACAGTTTGTACCTCTGCCTCTGCAAGCATCTATTTCATCAGTTAATTATGTTCTCTGAAAAGGCAAATGGCACCTAGGGCACGGAAAGGTACTCCAGCATACCACAGGAAGGCCATTCAGCCTCCTTCTGGAAAATGACATTGCCATTCCAAAAGGTTATTCTTGGGTTCATTCATTTAGAAAATGCAACAACATCTTCATAATAAAGAAAGCCAAACAAAGCACTAAGCTCACAAGGAACCTTGATTATGCTGTCAGAAAGAATAGCTCCTGAAGTGTGTCAAGCATGAAGAGCAGTTAAGGTGGAACATTTTCAATTTTCGACCCTGGTTCATACAAAATGAGTTTTTCTCATTTGATCCACATTGCTGTGAGTAGTGGTGACTGTGTTGCCACCTCTGAGTCACCTGTCAGTGTGATGGTGGGAAGACAGTTCAGAGACCATCTGCCGGCTCAGCTGTCACACGCTTTCAGGGAAACCTAGTGGTTCCCTGGCTGTGGAAGACCTCAAGGGAACCTATTCAGACACAAACACGGAGGGAAAACTGGCATCCCTATCGTCAGTGCTCAGGTACAGAGACAGGAGCTCTGAGAAAACCAGGCTCCCTGCTTGGTAGATTCAGAAGGAAAAAGAGATAACATAAAACTCAGAGGTGGTACATGCCAGCAATCCCAGCACTTAAGAGGCTGAGACAGGAGGATGGTAGGTTTGAGGCCAGCCTCAGCAACTTAGTGGGACCCTCAGAAACTTAGTGAGACCCTGTTTCCAAATAAAAAATAAAATAGGGTTGGTCAGTGTAACTCAGAGGTACAGCACCTCTGTGTTGAATCCCAAGTACCACAAAACAAAAAAACAAAAACTCTCCAACAGAACCATTGAAACCCTGGTATCTTGTCACCTACGTGACTCCCTACTGAATGAGTGAAGCCTTTAGAAGTTGAATCTGGGCAAAAGAATCTTTAAGATGCCATGTAGGAATCTGTGTGCTCTCTTCCTCCTTGGGCTTCTATTGCTTCTCCCCCATCTTTGAGTTTGTTTATCACAGTTTGCTGACCTTCCCTTTTCACACTTCTCAAATCCTCATACCAATTCCCTCACCTCACCTCACCATGGCTACCACACAAAATCCTTCCACATTCACATCCCAGGCAGTCCAGCAGTCTCTTACTTGACATTTGCTGCCAACTACTTTATGACCCAAACCAGCCTGCATTGTGCTACAGGATTAATCTTCCCTAAGTCAGAATTTTCATCACCTAGCTAGCCCAGGTACAAACCCAGATAGAAGCCTGTTTTATCTAGGTAGTCACATCCTTCAATCTTTGGATAAACACAACTGTTTCTCTTGCACATACATCTTGTTGTGTCTCACATTTACCTCCTTCGTTATTTTTTAACTTTGGGGTACTTGTAACTCTGTTTTCTTATTTCTAACTATCTCTCCTCTTCTTCAATCTGAACATGATACTGTCTTCACTTCTGGAGGCTCCTTTAGTGGGAGAGTAACTTCAGTTACTTCCTCTTTTCTTCAGCTACTTCTCAGGAATTTTTTCCTTCTAAAAGTTTCTCACTTTTTTTTCTAAACCTTAGTAACACTGTCTCTATTTCCTCTCTAGAATGTACACGTTCTCTCAACATTTCCTTTTCCCCATAACTTTGTTCCTAAGCACAACCAATCTCCTGAGGTAGCATGAAACACAGACCAGAGTGAAATCCTGTGGAGGGAATCTCAAGGTACGGTCCTGAGCTTTTCTGTTTTCAGCAATATTTTTAAGAATACAGAACACCTAAAAATTCTGGATAATATGTAAAGATCATTTCTTAAGTGCATGGCCAAACTGGATGGAAATGAAGACATGTCATTATAGTTCAGAATTTTTAAAAAATCTTAAATACAGACAAGGACCATCAGAATTTGTCGAATCTGCATTTGTTCTCTTCCAAACCCGATGGCTAGAACTTGCCTTTAGCAGACCACAAGGAGACCACCTGAATTGTAGGCATCACAGGAGTTCCAATCAGGGACCTCTAATTAAGCCAAGCCCCTGGAAGAGTTTGCGTGTAAAGTAGAGGAAAGACTGCCTCACAGAGGGAAGCGGTAGGGGCATTTATCAATCTCGGCCTTGGTTCTGTGATAAGGGGAAGAAAGAAAAATGATTCCTATGAAACCTTAACTTCAACTGGCTTCTCACATATTCAGTACTAGAATTCTCAATAGATGTAAGATCTCAAAAAACATCGTCAAAACATTTAGTTTAAAGTTGGAGTGGGAAAACGAGGCCCACAGGTCAAATCCAGTCTGCTATCTGCTTTTGTACTGTCCCTGAGTTAAAATCGTCTTTCTATGTTTAAATGGTTGAAAGAAAATCCAAAAAAGAAAATATTTTTCTAAGAAAGGACATATAAAAAGGACACAAAATTCAAATTTCAGTGTCAGACAAGTTTTATAGGAACACAGCCATGCTTGTGTGTTTACAAATTGTCTATAGATTCTATCACACTACAATGGCAGGATTGAGTAGTTGCAACAGAGACTGCATGGCCTAAAATCCTTACAATCTGGCTTTTTATAGCGGAAGTCTGCTGACCCTTAGTTTAAAATGGTCCACAGTTAGCAGAAGCAAACACGGATGCTCTTTGGGAAGCAAACATTAATCACAGATTTCAAGGAATTCCATAGGTAAAGTTCTAAGAAATATAATCTGACAATATAAGGGGAGGACAATAAACACTCAAGAAATAAGAGAGCATGAGCAACAGCAGAAATAATCAGTTTGAGAATCGGATCTATTAAGAATGTACGTACTCGAATTGTCAGACACAGAATATAAAACAAATATGTTTGATCACATTTACCTAAGTCCATTTGAGAGTATTTAGTTTCAGTAAGCATATATTTATTTGTTCAATGATCTGTTTAGGGAGGTGGTACATTTGTTTTCCTAAGTGCGTTACAAGTGTCATCCCTTTTACAGAGCACAATATTAGGGTTTAATGTTTGACTTTGTTTAAAATAGATCCTGGGGGCACTTGAACACCTAAGCACAATCCCAACACTGACATTTCATCTGTTCAGAATTCAACTACCCATAATAGAACTGGAAAATTCTAGTTTATTGGAATGCTTACTTTTAGGAAGCACTAGAATCAGCAGTGATTCTTAACCAGGACAAGCTCAAAAAATGTGCTCAAAAAGCACTCCTTGAAATGAGAAATATTACATCTACTTGACTTTCAAATCAGGCTGCCACCTTCAGACACAGAACCATGCTAACTGATGCTGTCGCTCATTCTTTCACGACCTCTCCATGTAGCATTTGGTACTCAACTCAGATGTCTCTGCCTGAGAGAACACTACCTGAGCACTCTCTTTAAAGACCCAAAATACTCATTGTCTTCCACATTAACCCATCTAATTGGCTTCAAGGCACTTTGCATACTCAAATATCATTTATGCCTATAAATAGAGTTACTGTCTGTCTCCCACCCCTAGAATGTAAATTGCACAGAGAATATGTCTTTGTCACACTCACACACATTACTCTTTATATAGCATGTCTGTATCCCTATGACCTGGAAGATTCCCTGGCCCACAGGCAAATTAATATTTGACTGATTAACATCTTACTTTAAAAGATGAATATAGGCAGGTCCAATCTTTGTTTTAGATAGGTAGTAAACAATTGATTCTTTTTTATCGCTGCCAGTGAGCCCTGGTTTTACTTTAATCTCTAAATATGAATTCACACCAGAATCCAGGTTTCATTTGTTCTCAGCATTGGAAACCCGGAGAGAAGAATTTTATACATTTTCAGGTTCAATTGCTCTTGAAGAGGGAACTCAGTCCTTTCAGTATGCATTTTCTGCAGTTGGGTTCTTGGATAAACAACAAATATGTGTTCACTCCCAGAACCATGAAACAACCCCAACTAAATTTTCAGAGAGCAATGAAGCAGCCCCTGGTCTCTCCCATAGTAAGGATGATGAGCACCTTTTCTCAAGGAGGTCAGACTCATCAGTGTGCACCTGTGGAGAGTCTATACCCACTGAAATTAAACTGGCCTGACTCTTGTTTATTTCTCTGCCTGGCCGAATACATATGTATTTATTGTCTGATGACCACACAACTGACTCTATCACAGTTACTATTGCTATGTATGGGTTAAAATAACAAGCATTTGTATTATGTGCATTGGTTAGTAAGTGTAATAGCAGCCAGCAGCAGGGATGGTTATTCTCTGCTTCACGATGTCTGGCATCTCATCTGAGATGACTCTCAGACTGGAGGTCTTCAAGGATGGCTGACACTGGAATCTTCTGTGGCCACTTCACTCACAGTCTGGTGCCTGGATGGCCAACCTGAACACTAGCATGGGATCTAGCCATGTCACTTGACTTCCTCACTGCATGGTGGCCTCGTGGTAGTTGGGCTTCTTCCATGGTGTCTCAAAGCTCCAAAATAGAGTGTTTCAATGAGCAAGGCAGATATGCCTCTCTCTTTGTGGACCCACCTCAGTGGTCACACAGTGTCATAGCCACCACATTCTAACAGCCAGAGCAATCCAAAGTCCTTCCACACCCAGCGGAGGGAATAGAGACCTCAGCTCTCAATGGGAGAGTGTCTAAGAATTTGGAGCTGATTATTTTTAAAACTAGTAGCCTCTACTTTTCTCTAAGTCACTCCTTTCTCAACATAGCCTAGTGTATCTACCATTAGGTTAAAAAAACTGTATTTTGTACTGCCTATGTAATTCTGTGTAGCTCATCTTTAGTTATTAAAAGCACTGGACATGATGATCGCTAGGTTTCTTCGTTGCAGCTTTTGAATCCCATGGTTCTAGTGGTATATATAGTATGCTGAATAGTGTCACCTTAAAATTTGTGACTTCCTGGAACCTCAGAGTGTGATTTTTTTTGGAAACAGGATCTTTGTAGATGTAGTTAGTTAAATATTCAAAGACTAAATTGTCTTGGACGTAAAATGGTCCCCAATTACTAAAGTTAAAAATATAACTTCTCACCTTCTCCACAGCAATGAATTACTTCATGGGCATAGTGTGGAAGGAGCATGCTCATAATCCAAAGCCTTAGTGTGCCCAAATTGACTTTTAAATAAGCTTTGTGTTGAGCCAGGTGTGTTGGCACATGCCTATAATTCCCGTACTTGGGAAGCTGAGACAGGAGAATCACAGGTTTAAGGCCAGCCTTGGCAACTTAGAGAGAGACTGTTTCAAAGTTAAATACATACATACATACATACATACATACATACATAAGAGCTGGAGATGTGGTTCAGAGGTAGAGCACCCCTGGGTTCAATTCCCAGTACCACAACAAATAAATAAATAATGTTTTGTGTTGTTTATCTTGAGCATGAGCAAAAAGTGTGGTGGATGAGGAAGTCCTAGTGTGAGGAAGGATACATGTATGCTTTGACTTGGGCTTTAAATGAAAGATGAAGAGAAGATAGGAAAACGTATGTCATGTTTATTATAAATGCCTACCCAGGAAAAGACACCCAGCACAGCATAACAACAAGGTCAAAGTGCAGTTATCTGTGCTCTCATGGAAAAAAAGAAAAACTTGACTCTATAGAAATACGAAGTCAAATATATTAATCACTTTTCTTTAAAAGTCTGTCTTGGAGGCTAAAGAAACAAAAAATAAAAAGAAATCGACAGAAATGAATGCATCTGGGTCACAAATAATCTACAAGTAAATCCTAAGACTGCAAATGATTCCCATTTCGACTTCTTAAGACTCTGATGCTGCCGAAGGCTGTCTGTTCCTTCATGGCTTGAAGGATGCTTTTATTCCCTATCCCAGCTCTCATGCAGTTCCCTCCCTGTCCTTGTGACTGCTAACTCCAGAAATGTGTAGTTCTCACAGGAGAGATCCCCCTCCCTGCCCTCACATCTCATTTAAATTTCTAATTCCCCAAAGCTTAAAAAAAATGCCTCAAGACCAGCTGAATTGATAAAGTCAAAGTGAATAGTAATAAGCGGTTCCATTACAGCCCATGCATTCTCTTATCTGGGTGACAAACACACTCACATAATTTGAGTTTCTGCCCTCATTTTACTTTGAGAGTGATTAGAGGGCCTAGATATGTTTTGAAAAATGCAGCTTCCCCACTGTATTCTACACCGAACACATACAAAGCTAGCCCAAGAGGAGAAATTTTGCTTTAAATGATTAAAAGTGCTTTTCCTAAAGCTATCAAAGCTGATGCTAAGACGGAAAATGTATAGCTAGTCAGATATTTAGAATATAAAGCGTTGCACCATTAAGAGGTTCCTTTTTTCATTTGTGCAAATCATTTTTAGGAAGACTGTCAGGAAAACGAACACATGTAATAAGGACATTTGTTTTTACTTTACAAAACAGAAGTTCATAGAGAAAATAGCAAATGAACTGAGCTGTTTATCACAGGGCTTCGGTTGAAGTTGACCAAGATGACAGGCTGGCACAGCAGGCAGGTCAGTATCTTCTGTGACCCTGCTCAGAGCCCTCTAGAAGCTGCAGAAATTAAGCCTTTCTGTTCTTGTGTTGTGGGCTGGTTGACTTTGCACCAGGTCGAAGCAATGATCTGTATAATTGCAAACCCTCCCCTATTACCAGAGCCTGTCACTTCAGGAGGTGATGCCTGGGCGCAAAGCCAGAATTTGGTTTCACCTTAGTTTTCAGGATACTCCATATTGATTAAGGGAAATATATTATGCTGTATAAAGGAGGTAGAGAGGAAGCAGATGGTGAGAGGTAAAAAGAGGAAGAGAAAGGGAGATGATAGAATAGGCAGAGAGAATGAAACCTGAGAAGGAGGTTGCAAGAGAAGGTTAAATCGCTTTAAAGAACAGCATGTCTGTGTTTGGGGAGTAGTATGAAGAGAGAGAGCAGATTTCTTCCAATGAAGGTTCCATTTCCCCACGTTTTCCACTGTTTCAATCACCACCCTCACCACTGTGACCCAAACATCTAATATGCAAGACTTACAGGAGGAAAGATTTATTTACTCACGGGTTTGGAGATTTCAGTTCATGTTCTACCAGCTTCTGCAGGGGCTGTAGGTCCTCAGGGCATAATGGCAGGGTGCAGAGGGCAAATGGGTCAGAGAGTAGATGCTGTAGCATGGCAGGCCCGGGACACACACACTGTACCCCCACTGCACCTGGCCACGTCCCCAGGAACCCTTCCCTAGCAACCAAGTCTTGCCTCCAGCATGGCTGCCTTGTCTACCACATGAGGGCTGGGGATATTTAAATCCAAACTATAACATCCACCAAAACTCCTGCTCAGCTCCCTGGCTTGAGAAGAGACTCCACCCCATTACATTGAATCTCCATGAGAAAGCAGGGAATTCTGGTTCTGGTGCTGACCCTGAAGAATGTCAAATGGATTGGGAGAAAGGCCCATAGGAGTGTCCAGTCACCAGCCTGATGTAGGCTCTTCAAAAATCTGCAAATAAAAACAGGAGGCTCCTCCATGGAGCAGACCCTGGCATGTGGCAGCGTTCAACAATTATTTGTTGAATAAACTGAGTTTAAGTAAAAGAAAATATATTCTGTGTACAATAAGAATCCATGATTTAACTCTCAAATCATGAAAATAAGGCATTATCTTGAAATTAACTCTTACTCAATAGTTTTACTACCAGCAGTTTAGGGCAAAGACCGTGGTTCTGGGAGATCTCAACAGACTAGATGTGACTACCTATGTCAAGATGCCAATCAAATACAAGAGCAGTGGTGTAGGCAGGACAGACTTTAATCAATGTGGCTACACTGGGAAGAACAAAAACAGTCTAGTGACCTAAGATCTGTCTTCCAGGGGCTAACAGGAACTCTGAGGTTTTACAGAAAGGGGAACAAAGGCAAGAGCCAGGGGGTTGTGGGACTCGGGGGTGTGCATAGCTGGCGTAGCAGGTGATCTGGGTCAGAGGATGGACCAGGCGATCGTTGTCTGGGAACTGGGGCTGTGAAGCTCAGGGAAAGCTGTGATGCTTGAGGGGCGTTTTGGTTCCTGTGGTGAGGTGACTGCTCCTGAGGAGGGGGCGATCTCATCATGGGGTGGTCTGTCTGCAGGCTTGCTGTTGCTTGGGTGCAGTTTTGGTTCCTTATCATGAAGATGTTTATTGATCAGATTTGTTATTCCTAGAATTCAAGGTAACTGAAAGGAGAGAATGAGTCTGGAAACTCAGAAAGAGAAGAGAAGAGAAGAGAAAAGAAAAGAAAAGAAAAGAAAAGAAAAGAAAAGAAAAGAAAAGAAAAGAAAAAAAAGAAAAGAAAAAGGTAAACAGCCAAAATAGAGCCAGAATGGGACAAAATGGAATTAGTTAGATCAATGACTGGACCCTCCTTCAGTTTGAGGGTGTTTTTTTTTAATTCCTCAGAAATTCATCTTAAGGCCAAATCCCCTAACCCATTTTTCCCCTGTATCTACATAGAAAAAAAGCCTCTCCTGGATCATCATGGATCTTTTCAGGGTTTATGACTTTGAGTGGTTTTCAAAGGTTACAGATTAAATAAAGATGTTGTAATTCTGAAAAATAGAACTCTCTCTCTCTCTCTCTCTCTCTCTCTCACACACACACACACACACACACACACACACACACACAAAAGCAGCAAGAAGGAAAATGGCATGAAAAGAACTTCACTCTTTGGTATGTTCTGTGATACCTGTTCTTGGGGATAATTATCACCCTTTATTCTGGAGATTTGTACTCAAAGAATAATTGTCATCTTAAATCATGCAGTCATGCATCATTCATTATTTAAGTTGCAAAGTAAGTGCACAGAAAACACAGTAGCGTGGGAAGGTGCAATTCAACCTTGAGGGAGGGAGGGGACATGAAATGACAATGTGCTGGGATGTGATCACAACTCCACCAAGGCATTCTGTGAGACTCATTTCTTTTGAGAAGTATTAATGAACTACAAAAATCTCTGAAAAGTAGAAAAAGCAGCCTCTTATTCTGAGAAGCTAATTGTAACAAGGGCTGCTCCTTTGGACTTGCCGTTCACTTCCCCTCCCTGTGCCCTTTTGCCCTTCCTTCATCCTTTTGCAAGCATTACATGCCAGCCCTTTTGCCTGACATTCTAAATTCTTTTTTGCCCTTAATTGAAAAGAATATAAATTGTACAAAGCAGTTCTTAGATCACAATGAAATCAGTTAGAAATCACAGCAGAAAGATGTCTACTCCCCTAATATTTGGAAATTAAACAATACATTTCTACATAACCCATATGTCAAAGAAAAAGTAAAAGAATTCCTGGAAATAAGGGAAGCTAGCAGGTTCACTAGATAGAAGTCAATTGCTTTCCTAGATGGCATTCTAAATTCTGAAGAGACCCCATCTAAATGGGTAAAATGTTAACTGCTAAATCTTTCTTTAGATTTAGAGAACCCACACATCTGATGACCACTGTAACACCCCTCCCTAGTCTTTAGTTCTGTAAATTGCTGTGAATATGTCTGTTTTGACAAAATATAGAAACTAGCTGCTGGAGACCCAAAAGGTCTATTGGAATGTTTTTGTCAAACAAAAAGAAGAGGTGTGCCCTGAGTGACCAAGAGCTTGCTAAGCAATCAGCCTCCTGCCTGGTCCTCCTTCTCTTCCCTATAAGAGCCCTTTGCATCCTTGAGGCCTCCCAAAGGGGCTTTGAAGCAGGAGTCCCCTCTATTTTCTCAAGGTTGCTGGCCCTTGAAGAAACCTGATTGCTTCCTCCCAACTCTCATCTCCCACATGTTAACCTTGGACTGGCCTGTAGCTCAGACTTCTCCCAGGAATATTCTGAGAGGCCACTGCCATCTTTTTCCTTTGATAAACATTAATCTATCTCCCTCTTAATTTATTTTTTCCCAGGGAGACAGTCAGTCCATAATGAATGGCAGGGGAAAAAATGAGGTGATCAATACTAGTTAGTTGGTAGTAACAGGATTTTCTCACAGACCGGGCTGGGAAAGAAGCAGTAACAATTGTGTTCTCACTGGTGGGTGAGCAACTCAGACAATGGCTCACAAAACTCCATCAGATTCTGCCTCCTTACCCAAAAAGACAGCAATAGTTCATCCTCACAGCCTTTAAGTGGGCAAGACCTCTCCTCTGCGTCCTCCTTTGAATCTCCAAGGTGACCAGGTACATGCCTTGCACACTTCAATAGCTACAACTTTTTCTTTAATAGATCCTTTCCACTCTCAAAGTGATTCACATATATTAATTCATTTGAACTTCTAACCCTTTTGCTATCTCTAAATGAAAAAATGCCTCAGAGGTGACAAGTGGCTGGCTCAATACTGCATACTTAGTAAGAAGGGTTCTAGCCCAATAGTCTATGTTTCTTCATTTTATACCCCAGGCTAAACTAGACTCACAAAGCTGCTCTGAAGAAAGCATTTTGAACTGTAAAATGGGTAATAATAATAATGATCCCTTATCTAAACAAGAAAAGTAGGAAATGTAGCTGTGGGTACATCTCCTGGCCACAGGCAATAAACCCAAACAAAGAATAATGAGGTTGCAGATTATTGCCAGCAGAATAATTCTCTGCTTATTCAAAAAACTTGGTGTCCTTGTTTCTAAATTCATGGGGGGAGAATAAGAATTTAGTAAATCATCTCCTAGTTTCACAAATGAAGTTAATTAGTGCAGTTTAGTAGGTGAAATTTCCTTAAAACAGTACACAATGTGCTAGTGTTTTCTAAGTTGTGTCTACCCTAATTAAAGATATGATTGTATAGTTTTGCTTGATAAATGGGGAAGAAAGCACTTGTAATTTTTTATGTTCCATTCCTATGGTATATGATAGTTAGATAATTAATAGCTTTCTACAAGAATAAGCCTATCCCTCACTGGAACATCTTTCTACTCGTCTAAAAGTAAACCCCATTATCATTACCGAACTTCTTCCACGTGAAACCTAAACCACTGCTACAGCTTATTTTGCTTCTGCTGCAGGAAACTGATCTCTGCCTTTTCATCCATCCTTCAGTCGACACCACTAGTACAATATTTATTGAGCATATCCCATATCCTGAGATGTGTTTTAGACACTAATGGTACAATAGTGATCAAGGCATTGAAACTGGGGGTTTTTACAATGAGAATGGAGGGAAATGCACACGTTTTGTATAAAGTCACTACTATCATTGAAAGTTGTGCAAGCTATTTGGTTTCCCTCTGGAGATGACTCTGCTCCAGGGTCCACATGAGAAGGTGTGGTGACTCTGTGTAAGGTACTACCATAAGCAGCTCCCCATTCCTTACCCCAGGCAGAGCACCCGATGCTTAAAGGTCCAAACCTGATAAGACTAAACACTTAGCAATACTACTTACATGCTATAAAATAAAACAGAAGACGTGGAATAAAATCCCAAACTGTAATAAACTGGGTATGTACCTTAGTTGGCAACTTCAGCCTTTCTAGGAGTGCACCATGGATTACATGTTAAAGTTTTTATTGTCAATAGACATTTTTTTCTGGATTGCAAACAAATACATTGGCCTCTTATCAATAATAACCCTAAGGATTACTAGAAATTTTTCTTCCAAATTACATTCTCTTTGAAGTTTATTACTGGTAATTTATTGCAGTGCATTTAGCAAAGAAAAGGAAGATGAGGTTAGGTCAAACTCACAAAAACACTCATTTTTCCAACATCAAGGCCTCTCTGGAATTTATTATTATACTAACTGACTTGATAACCTTATGTGGCCCAAGAGCTGTCTCCTTTATCCCTCAACTTTTATTAGTTTTAATTTTATCTGCTTCTAAAAGGATCTTACCCAATTCCAATTCTTATGCCTAAAATTAAGGTTTAAAAAATTGGGAGAAGAAAGAACAATTTTACCCATGCCCAGGATGAGACCATTACTACAATTAAACATTATTTTAGCTCCCAGTTTCCTAATGGCCTAGGCAAACATTACTCTATACCCCAATATGATATATAATTACAATGTACAAAAAATAAAATAAAAATATATGATATAATTGTTTTTAAAAATCCACAATTTTACTTGTAGAATCACTTTCATGATACCAAATTCCTAGATAATGGTTTTCCACTTTCTATTATACAAGAAACAGTAAGCAACAGAGTGAATGCAATGAGTTAATAGCTTTTGTAGATACTACTGAAATATTCTTAAATTAGTCCTTCTTTCTATCAAAACTTACTCAAAATCCATAGCATAAAGTTAAAATTTGACGTTAAAGTAGCTTTACGGAAAGGGAAGGTAGCCGTCCTGGTAGCATCCTGATGATCTTCATACAAGGAGAGAGTTTAAAACGCTCATTATAATTCAAGAGAAATGGATATACCTCCTAGCCTGTCACTTTAAACCATCAGTTTTCAGCTATACTTTAGGGAGATAATTTATAGGGACCACTTTGAAACTGATCTCTTTTAAACATGTCTAAGATGCTGATTTTCTGTGCTGTTGATTGGTGACAAGTCCTGAAGTTTTAATGTGGACATGAGGTAGATTTTTGTTGAACAAAATAAAAGTGAGATTCCCTAATGTTTATCATAGGATGCTAACCTTGATATTTCCTGCTTACCTAGTACCATAATCAGAATTAGTTGTCCTGTACAAGATAGTATATTTAGTTCACTCATTACACTGGACACTATCAAGAAAAAAAAATCACAATTTTAGTTTAAGCAATGGATGCATTTAGTTATGCGTTAAGTCATCATCAGTAACACATTTTTTTTTTTGGCAGTACTGGGGATTGAACCCAGGAACATTCCACCTCCGAGCTACACTCCCAGCCCTATTTTTATTCTTTATTTTGAAACAGGGTCTCACTAAGTTGTGGAGGGCCTCACAAAATTGCTGAGGCTGGCCACAAACCTGTGATCCTCCTGTCTCAGCCTCCCAAGTACTAGGATTACAAGCATGCACCACCACACCCGGCTTTAATGCAATTGTTTTTAAAGGACCAATGAGCTCTAAAATGTAGTCAGAGAATCGAGATCTTAAAGTTGGAAGATACTCCTTCATTGTTATAATGTGATTTGAACACCTCCAGTGACAGATAGCTTACTACTAAATGAGATGGCCTATCAAACTTCTAAAGCACTCTAAAGCACTTCTAAATGTTCTTATATATGAAGTTGTATAACATTTACTTCTGCCCAAGCTCTATATTCTGTCACATGCAGAATATGTGTGATAAATAGGGAACATCCATTTAATCACTGCTACACTAAAATTTGAATTATGCCCTGGGTCAAAAGTCTGTCTTTGTCCTTAATGAAGGTTAGTGCACCTATATTGTTTCAACACAGAACTGTCACAATGCTATGGCTCTTTTGGTAACAATAGTGTAATGATGGTATTTCATCTATTGACTTTATACTTCTATATTTCTCTACTTCAGTGGGTACTTAATCCATCTGTTTTATGGGTCTGCCTTCCAAGTTTCTATGCACTCCATCCCCTCACCCCATCCTAGGTTACACCTGGCTATGAATATCACAACCAAGGCAACCAATCCACGCCCTGTGTGCTCTGACTTAATTAGAGGAGTTGGCCCATAAGATTCTCCTAAGATTTCAAGCTAAAATACAAAACGTGTTGTTGGTTGGCATAAATGTTAGAGTCGGAAAATCATGAAGATTGGAGAATGTCTTAGCAATTTGCAGAGGAGGGTCACTGTGAAATGATGAATGAAATAAAATGAATATTTATAGAAAGGAGAGTAGAGGGTATGTGCATAGAAGGCCTGAGGAGGTAGATCATCAGGCCCTGAGTAATACTGATAGCAGCTTTGATTTCTGGTGGCATTTGCTTCCACAGACCTGGCTATAGTAATTCCAATCTTTGGGTCCCTATACAAGCTCTGTTTCTTTACAATACCCTCCCGCCTTTACCCCATCTGATTTGATTGGATCTCTTTTCCTTAAAAATGAAAAAGCCCTGCCTGAAGAGGAGTAAATACGTGTTCCAAAATAACAGATGGCATCTAAGACACAGAACGAGACCGTAGGTGTCTTAAGACACTGTTACCCACCAGCAGCATTTGTAACTGACATTCTCCCAGGTAAGTTCCATTTTATATAGTCTAGTTTCAATGACGCACATTGTTTTATACACTTACATACATAAAAATGGAAGATATTGACTCTGATTCCATTCAACTTATATGACTCAGAGTGCAAATATATACACATAAAGAATTAAGTACACCAGGCACAATGGCCCACATCTGTAATTCCAGCTACTATAGAGGCTGAGTCAGAAGGATCTCAAATTCAAGGCCAGCCTAGCAACTTAGCAGGACCCTGTGTCAAAATAAAACAAAAGGGGTAGAGATATAGCTCAGTAGCCTGGGGTCCAATCCCCAGTACAGAAAAAAAGAAAAGAATTAAGTGCATTGTGTATAGATCATCACGAGGGCGAGTGAGGCTTCATGGTAAGATTCTCTCAGTTTCATACTCCTGATAACCAGGGCCTCACATTGACCTGAGAAGTCCCACTTCAGAGCAGACGACAGAGGTTTTTGGAAATCTACTTGGGGACTCCTCACACACATATCACCTTTGGATATGCTAGAATTCTCGGAGGTTAGATTGTACCTGGTTGAGGGACAGAGAAGGCAAACAAAGGACAGAGTAAGGTGTCTTGTGATGGCTGTGGGGGGAGACACAGGTGACATCCGAGAACCACTCACATCTGGAACATGTTTCATAATATTTTCCAAAAGGGAGTTAATACCTCATCACACACACTTTTTCACCATGCAGCACATATTCATTTTTGAGCTCCTCCTCCATTCTCCTACGGACTTTCAATGAGTCGTCCTTGTTATATATTGGTATGTTTTGAACACCAGTCAGTTTGAAGAGCAGTATAGAATGAAATTCCCTTTCATCATTTCTATTCCTATAATCTATTGGTAATTTCACCGGGTTTGTAACATTTCACTTTGGGGGGGCGGGTTGTAAAATGCAGTTGTCACTGAAGCCTCCAGGTAACTGAATAATCTATTAAATAAAATCATTAGAAAGCAAACACTTACCCCAGGAAAGTCCTATTTTCTCTATACCCAAAGATTTTCCTTATGGGAATTAGAGTGAGGAGCAGGAAGGGAGAGAGGAAAGACAAGAAACTCTCTAGTAGGCATAAGGAAAAAAATGGCATAAATTGCATTCCATAAAACCTAAGCAAAAAGGCAGAGTGAAATGAATCACAGAAATAATGTCTGTTCAGAATTGAAATTAAAATAACGGCTCTGAATAGCAGATATGATTCCCAATTGAACAATGAGCTGAAACCCAGGAAGCTTTCAAAAATAAATAAAAGGTAATCGCAGTGAAGAATAAAGATGAGCACCCCTTCTCATTTACATGAGCGGACAGTAGTTCCACGGCCGCTTGCTTATTAAAATGGATTGTTAACCAGACTGCAGAGGAGCAAAATGAAATGGATCGTAAAGTTGCTCATTTTAATGCTACGTCCTCTCAATGAAAATGTATTTTTAAATTAAGATATAATATGCAAGATGAAATCTCGACAACATCTGAGCGATCACAGAGGTGAGAGAGATTTTGAATTAGCTCACACTCTATTGTGTAGGGGAAAGTGAGTTTTTCTCCCCGTGACCCATCATTATAATTCACAGGCTGGCTCCTGTATATCCCTCCCTCACAGATAATCCCTGACTCTGTGAAAATGTTCTTACCTTTGCCAGGTAACTAGCTCTGCCCCCACAGCTGCAGACCAGCTGACTGAGCCTCCAGGTTGCTCATCGAGGCACATTTCTAAATTGTGTCCTCAGTGTGTCTTCATCCTTGTGAATCAGGTGTCTAGTGCTGCTTACCAAAATATCCCAGATCCTGGTGACTTCAAAAGAAAACCCTTGTTGGTTCATGTTTCTACAGCTTGGGGCAGGCTCCACTGGGCTGTCCTCCCCCTGATCTTGCCTGAGATCACTCATGGCAGTTTGACTAGAGGTGGGTGGCCCAAGGGGGCTTATGTAACTAGACCTGGGCCTGTGTCCTCTTCCACATGTCCTTCCTGTGTTTCTCTCATGGAGGCAACAGTCTTCCTACAGGGCAACCCCAACACTTCAGTGAACATCAAGCCCCTGCTTGTGTCATGTTTGCTAAGGTTTCATTGGCCAAAGTCACACAGCAAATCCCAGGGCCAGCGCCAATGCAGGAGGGAAACCACACAAGAGTATGGGATCCCCAAAGTCATGATCACTAGAGCATTTATTTATTTAGAAGTACTGAGGATTGAACTCCAGGGCATGCTACCTATGAGTTACACCCCCAGACTAATTTTACTTTTTTATTTTGAAACAGGGTCTCACTAAGTTGCTGAGGCTGGTCTCAAACCTGCGATCCTCCTGTCTCAGCCCCAGAAGTACTAGGATTATAGGTATGTGCCACCACACCCAGCTTTGCTGGGGCTATTAATGTGACAATCTACCAAAACTTTTATTTGCAATTCAGCATAAAGAACAAACTTCTGTCTGGTGTGCAGTCCCAAATCACTTTTCCTTTTGATGTCCCACTGAGTCCTGCAGAAATGCTATGATAGCAAGAACAATCACACGCTTCACCTCAAAGACACATTTGCACACCATGGCCAGAGTTCTGTCCTTTTTATTGTTTTTTAAATACACTCTTATGCCCCCACTCTCTCTACCTAGCTCCTTCCACCTATCAAGAATCCCAGCCTTTCTTCAGGACCTGGGTAACATGCTTTCATGAAACTTCTCTGGTTATCCCAATAGATGGATATTTTCCCCATCTCTAAACTTAGCACCAAGGCATCACAATGTAGTGAAAATGATTCAAGCTTTGCAATCAGATAGATCTAGTTCCAAATCCCAACCCTTCCAGTAATTAGTTATGTGATAATGGCTATACTATTTCAGGTTCCCTTGCTGTACATAGGTCTAATAATGCTAGTAGCGTATTAGTGGGGATTAAGAGAAATAGAGTGGCAAATCATGTAATAGATTAAGTAACGCATTATAGTACTGTGGGTTTTTTATTTTGTGTCTCTCATCATAAAACTTGGATTTTTAGAGATAATAAAAATAAGTATTATACCCTACTTTTTCAATTATGGGTGCCTCTCTGCCACTATAGTATTACCTCATTTTTTTATTCCATTCATCCATTGATGGACATTTTTGTTGCATCTGTCTCTTGTGAGTAATGCTGCAATGAACATAGGTTTGCAAATATCTGTTTTAGGTCCTGTTTTCAATTCTTTTGGATATATGTGTGAATAAGTGTTTCTGGCTTATATGGTAATTACATTTTTAATTTATTTTTTATTTTTGGTACTGAAAGTTGAACCCAGTGGCATTCTACCTCTGAGCTACACCCCCACCATTATTATATTTTTTCCTATTTTGAAACAGGGTCTTGCTAAATTGCTAAAGCTGGCCTCGAACCTGAGATCCTCCTGTCTCTGCTTCCTAAATACTGGGATTCCAGGCATGCCTAACACAACTTTTTTGTGGTCTATCTGAAGAACACTCCATGTGCATCTGAGAATGATTTTGCTGTTGGTGGGTGGAGTAATCCATACATGGCTTTTAAGTCCACTTGGTCTATAGTGTTGTTCAAATTCTGCTTCCTAATTTGTCTCCTGTCTGGTTGTTCTAGCTATTATTGAAAGTGAGGTATTCCTTATCCAGCTGTAAACCAGGATTCCCACAACCCCCTCCTTGTGTTCAAATAATTTGCTTGAGAAGCTTACAGAACTCAGGGAAATGCTTACATCTTCTGGTGTATTATAAGGAACATTACCAAGGACACAAAGAGACACATAGGTTGGGATATGGGAGAAGGGGCCTGGAGCTTTCATGCACTCTCGAGGAATCCCCATATTTTTAGCCAACAAGAAGCTCTCTAAACCCTGTCAGTTAGCATTTAAGGGTGACTTTATTGCATAGGACTGATTGAAGCTTAGACAACCATGTCAAAATGAGACCAAAAAGGTACTATCCAATGCTTATAGACCACCTGGGGAAACCCAGCAAGGCTTATCTGTTCCAGCATTCTTCTTGGCTTCTTTGTGCAGCATTTCTTCCTCCACAATACGACCTAGGACCCCTGTAGAATGAGGAGGGTCTTATGACCTATTATCTGAGAAGAGTAGGCTATAGAATTTCTTTAGGACCATCTCCAAGAAACAAAAGTGGAGGAAGATTAGAGTTTCTATGACCCACCTTGGGGAATAAAATTCTAGTTTTTGTGACCTGTCTTCAGGAGTACAGAAAATACAAAATTTGTTATTACACAGAACAACTTCCAATCATTAATAGTTGTTTGATTTGGAGCAATGTCTCAGCCTCCATGAACTTCAACCCTCTTATCTGTCAAATGGGGTCAGTAATACTTCTATCCCATTGAATCATGGTAGGAATTCAATGGATTAGGCTTAGAAAGACTTACTCAAGAGGTAGTCACATGGTAAGTACTTATAGAACACCAGCTCTAGCTCTGATTGCTCATCTCCTCTCTCAATACAGTTCATCATCAGTGGGTATCAATTTAGGGACACGGGAGAAATAATAAGATAGAAAAATAGGAAGACTTGGTTTTATATTAAAGCTGTGCAAAGATTTGGTGTTGACTACTTCGGATGCATTAATTATAATGAGACACAAATGCTTTTATAATTAAACTAAGCAATTTTATGAACTAGAAACAAAACCACTGCCCAGGCTTATGTACCTTTTTTTCTTTAATAAAATAGAGAATCAATTAAACAGCCTGAGTGGAAGCCTCGGTGAGCATTAAACAGAGGCACAAAAGTGATAAAGGTAATTCCTTGCTAGTTCCCCAAATTACTAACAACAATAAGCAAAATCAATGAAAGTTTTTCTAGGATGACCTTTTCTCTCCTTTAGAAAGAAATTTCTGAAATGTTCACACTTACATGAATTAAATTCTCCCAAATGTCTGTGCTGCCTTTACTTAAGAATTCTTTTCAAAATAGGGAGAGTGTTTAAGGGTATGTAGACCATCTCTTTTCCAGAATAGTAGTGGATAGGTATAAAAGAGACAACTGAAGTCCCTTAAAATGTAAATTTAGCCGGACACAGTGGCACACATCTGTAATCCCAGTACTTGGGAGATTGTGACAGCAAGATCACATGTTTGAGGCCAGTGCATGGTAATTTAGCAAGACCCTGTTTTAAAATAAAAATATATATAAAGGATTGGGGGTGTAGCTCTAAGGTAGAATGCCCCTGGGTTCAATTCCCAATGCCACCAAAAAAGAAAAAAAAGTATAAATTTGTTTTAGCAACTTCCCTACCAAGCTGCTAACCATCAATCAGACGAACTGATGGCATTTTGCATGTTTATCCTGTCTTGATCATGAATTGATAAAAAGAGAAGAAAAGAAACTCTAGACTAAGGAAAAAACTTGAATAGTCTGTGGAGTAGGGGATGTCTTGAAAGTCTGTGCTATCAACCATCATGAATTCAAGAATCAATGGGACACACAAATTAAAGGATGAACAACTAGAAGATAAAAGGGCCCTGCATAACATAAAGAATGTGATTTTTCTTAATGAGAATTTACCATTTGCAAAAACGGACTGATTACCTTGGTGAAATGGAAAGAACATGGACAGTGATAATGGACAAACTTTAGTCACAACCCAAGCTCCACCACTTCCTTGCTGTGTGACTTTAGATAAGTTCCTAACCTCTTTGACTTGCAATTTCTTCATCTGTAAAACTGAAGTCATAGAGGTCATAGTAGATACCTTGCTGGTAGCCGTGAGATCACGTGGATTATATGCATCCCTAAGTGCTCCACCTGGGGCTAAGGATAATGTTAGAGCCTGTCCTTCTTTGCCCTTGTATCTTTTGTTTCTCTTATAATGTGGCTCATTATTGTGATCAATTTATCCCCTCCTATTGATTATGAAACTTCTGTGCAAGGACTAAGCCCTGACTTTTCCTGTTCCCAATTATTATTGACAAGTAAATCCTTCCTAATCAGTTGCTACCCACACATACCAAAACTTGCATAATGGCTTTTTTTTTTCAGTATTTGGGACTGAACCTAAGGGTCCTCTCCCACTGTGCTACACCCCTAGCTCTTTATTTATTTTTAAATGTTGAGACAGGATCTCTCTCAGATGACGAGGCCAGCCTCAAATTTATCCTCCTGTCTTAGCCTCTGAGTAGCTGGGATTATAGGGATGCACCTCTGCGCCCAAAAATATCCATTCTTTGGAAGATGAAGTAAGAGATAGATGGGTAAAGGGAATGGAGGTTGAAGAAGAACTTATATCCACCAACAGGCGGCCCCTTCATAGATCAATTTGTTCATTTGCATAATTTTGTAGAGTTAATATTCTCTTGTATAGCTTGAAGCAAATGTCCCTGAAAAATGAAGTGAAGGTCTACTTTTAATCCAGTTTCTGACACCAAAAATTCAGAATATTGATTGTGGTAACTTGTTGTTTCCTCAAATGAGAGAAGGCAGGTAGCAGCTACAGGTCAAGAATTAGGCATCTGGATTTAAGATGAGGTCTGAGGCTCTGTGGACTCTCCATTATGCTCTCAATGCTCTCATTTTTGTTTTAATTTTTTTCTAATTGAATGGAAGCAATATTATCACTGCAGGGAATATTCTGATATGTGGCCAAATGTTAATAATGTGTATTAAATAGTACAGAGTCAGAAGATACTTGTCTAAGTTTCTGATAGTCCATGCCTGTATGTATGGTAGATTGTTAGAATAGTGGCTCCAATGAGCGATACCTTCCTCTGTCCACAACTCTTTGCAAGATGACTTGCCATTCCTCCCATCAAGAGGTGGAGTCTATTTTCCCAGAATTTAAAGCTGGGCTGCATTGAAACTTGCTTTAATCAATAGGATATGATAAAGTAATTGTGTGTGACCTCCGGGGCTCAGTTTGAAGATGTCTACAGCTTCTGCTGTGACATTTAAGGCACTTTTGTCATCATGTAAAGAAGCTTGATCTACTGTACCAGAAGATGGAAAGAGATGCTAACCACCAAACACGTAAATGAGCTCATCTAGAACCAGCCAGCCCCAAGTTGACGAGCCAACTATTTGTGAACATACAAAGCAGCCCCTCCAACACTAGTGGAGCAAAACAATGTTCCAGCCAAGCCCAGTCCAAATTTTCAACCCACAGAATTGTGAGCAAATACATAGCTATAGTTTTGAGCCACTAATTTCTGGGTTGGTTTCTTACCCAACAATAAATAACTGACCACTAACTAAAAGAACCCTGGTAAACTTTTGATACAAAAAAAAGTGAAGCAGAGAAAAAATTACATTTTTGTTACTTTCTTGGGCATCCCCCTTCCTGACAGTCTTCTCAATCACTTTTGCTAGCATTTTTTTTTCCATTGGACCTTCAGCATACAAGTTCTTGCTTCTCTGCCTATCACTCCTTTGGTGAATTAACTTATTCTTATGGCTTTCCTAAGAATTTACATCTCCATG
Organism: Glis glis; assembly: GCA_004027185.1. Taxonomy (NCBI): domain Eukaryota; kingdom Metazoa; phylum Chordata; class Mammalia; order Rodentia; family Gliridae; genus Glis; species Glis glis. The sequence goes on from PVJS01009696.1 coordinate 39,578, forward strand.
CAGAGGACATACAACTATTTATACCTATGGTTCCAACTTCTGTATATCATTAGCTTTCCATAAATACCTGCAAGTTGTGTTTTAGTTGGGAAATTAAATATTCACATTGGCTGTGATTCTCAGCATTGTTTGACAAAACTGAACATATCTAGAAACATCATGAGAGGTCCTGATATCAAGAGATTTCCCACCTGACTGAAAGCTTGCATATTAAATTCTGGTCACAATATTTCCCATCTTCAATGAGGAAAACCAAAAAATGGGAGAGTTCAACTCTTATTGAAAACTCAAAGACATCAATTGAACGAAAGACTCACATATTAAATACTGCTGCTTAACTACCTTTTGCAATCCTCACTTAAGTATTCTAGGATGCTTTTGCCAGTTCCAAATATGAATGCACATGTAGCTCTGGGCTTCAAAGAATGAAATAAAATAATAAATTCAATTTTATAAGTCTTCAGAGTGAAAACAACTGAGATGTAGTCTTTTCTGGCTGTTGTGTGTTCCAATCCCTGCAGGCCAATTAAGTCCTTTGGAAACCCTAGCAAGGGCTTGAAGGTTAATTAAAATGTGTGATTTAGGAAAAAGGAGAAAAACCAAATGGAGGATAATATATAGTGCATATATTCCACCAGCTGCCCTGGAATCAACATTTAATTAACCAGCAGCGAGGCACAGCACCTGCTTTTTCCCATTTCTGCACAGACTTCATGTATGCAGAGCACAGGTCTGGGTAGCTGATGTTTGCAGAGAATAGAATGACTCTCCATCCCCCTCTCCCACTCTAGCCCCTTCCCTTAGACAGGAGCCCTGTTTTCTGGTATCTTTAACATCATACTATTCTAATATGTCCACCCATAAATAGTGGATCCTTTCTTACTGGCCCTTCTCCAAAGCTTCACAAAGAAGTTTTTCTCACACTTCTGGACCCCATCCCCAATTTGCTCATCTATTTTCTGCTTTCCACTGTGGCTACTTGGTTAATTAGCTGATGGCTTGTTAAAAAAGTAACCCTTTCTAGAAACAACTACTTTTTTTCTTGCTGTACTAGGCATTGAACCCAGAGGTGCTATACCATTGAGCTACACCCCCAGTCCCCTCTCCACTGTTCTGAAAAAAAGTTTCACTAAATTTCCCAGGTTGGCCTGGAACTTGCAACCCTCCTGCCTCAGCCTCCTGAGTCACTGGGGTTACAGGTGTGGGCCACCACACCCAGCTAGAAACTCCTGCATTTTAACCGAAGGGCCCAGAGGGCTGGAAAATCCACCAACGAGGGTTACAGTAGCCAGCCTCCATTGATCATGGCCTTCTAGAATTCACATCTTTCTAGAATCTTTTTCTACATTTTACCAGGACTGGTCTGTATAATCAATAGCATGACAGAAGTGATGGTGGGTCCCTTTCACAATTCAGTTATTGAAACCAAAAACAAACCAGAAGCAGTGGTGTGTGCCCTTAATCCCAGCACATGGGAGGCTGACAGGAGGGTAGCAGGTTCAAGCAGGTTCAGTCTCAGCAACTTAGTGAGACTCAGCAACTTAGCAAGACCCTGTTTCAAAGAAAAATTTTTAAAAAAGGGCTGAGGATGTAGCTCAGAGGTAGAAGACCTCTGGGTTCAATCCCCAGTACCAAAAAATAAATAAAATTAAAACAAAAACAAAACTGCCATCTGTGGCTTGCTCTGGGGAAAGTCATACTGTGAGTAGCTTTTGGGAGAAGTCCCCACAGGAAGGACTGAAGAGTCATGTGAGTGAGCTGGGACGTGTTCCTTCAGCCCCAGGTAAGCTGTTAGAGAGCTAGAAACTGCAGATTGAACAATGTCTTCACTGCAGCTTCATGAGAGAGGCTGGTCTAGAATGTAGAACCCGGCTAAGTCACTCCAGGTTCCTGATCCACAGAAACTGTGAGATGAACATATGTTCCTTTGAACCACGAAGTTCTAGGCTAATGCGTTATGCAGCAATAGCTAGCTAACACAGAAAATGTTGGTCATCTCTACGTGATGGAGGCATTTTGTACCACACAGAGGTGACTTCTGAGTGGAGTGAGCTGAGCAATTTTTTTTTTCTGGGTGATTCTTGCCACAGAAGAACAGACAAATAAGGAAAAGTACCCCATGGTGTGTGGTGCCCAATGGAAAAGTTTTTCCAGGCAGACTTAGCTGGACTGGAGAAGGAAAGGAGCTGCTGTTCCAAAGCACAAGGTTTTCCCTGGTCAGGCTGGACTTTGAAGCCTCCTCTTACCCTTCCTCTCTTGTTCAAACCTCAGACTCTTTTAGGCTATAGACTGACCACATGTTGCTCTCAGTGTGTAAGATCACCAATTTCACATCATCCCTGTTATGGTGTGGTCTCTTTTCTTTCTCTGAAGTTGTCCTGAAGGGGTTAACAAGATAATAAATAGGCCCTGTGTTGGTCTTGAACTTGGGCTTGCCCACAGTAGATTCTTCAGTGTTAATGGTTGAGGAATGATATGGTACAATTGGAGAAGCATGTTTCATCACCAAATACCTCTGGGTTCAAATGAAGCCTCTGCTGCTAGGAGTGTTTGGTAAATAGCTCCTGAGTCTTGGTTTACTCATCTATAAAATAGAAATAATATCTAACTCATTCGCTTCTTAAGTTCATTAAGTAAGATAACATACATATGTCTCCAAACACATTCCTGGCATCCAGGAAATGCTCAGCAAACACTAGTATCTTTTCCTTCTATTGTCCATCTGAGTCATTCAGAACAGCTCTGGTAACTCAGATTTGGAAAGAACTCCAAGGTTTATTGTGTGATTTAAGAGGGAGTAGAGGTATATAAGTTACGTCCCTTATGGATGTGCAATTACTTGCCAAGAAAGAGGAAATAATTCATGTGTCCTAATTTTTATGCTATTTGTGTTCAGCCAGCAGATAGTACTTGAAATACACAAGATTAATATAAATCTATAAAAATTAACCAAAGCACAATGAGTTGGTGGATATATAACTATTAGTTATATAAGAACTATCTCTGTGAAAAAGACTTAGAAATGAAAGACAACTTAGAGCATTTCCAGGCTAAATGCCCATTACACATGTAAATCTCACCTTGACCATCTTTTAGAGAGATTGGTACTGGAATACCTGGATTCAAATCACAACTCTGCCCCTAAGGAACTGTGTGACCTTGAGCCACAAACTGCTTGGGCCTCAGCCTCATCTCTAAAATGGTCATAATTATAATAGCTGGTGTGTAGTGTTGTAGTGAGAATTAAAATGAACATGTATATGTAAAATTCCTATACCAGAGCCTGGAAATGACTAAATATAAATGATTACTATCATTTCCAAGTGTCCATTGGGCTCTAGCTTGAAACTTCCAGTGTTAGACACCAGTTCTGCCCCCCTGGGACAGAATAAAGCAAGGCTACTCTTCATCCATCAAGGCAGAACTCCTGACACTCCAGGGCAACTAGAGCCTCTCTCCTGGCTGTGCTTCTAGACCTGCCTTTCCCTGGCTGCCCTCCTCTACCTGCTCCTAGTTTGTCAATGATCTTTCTGGAGTGCATCATGCAGAGTTAACACAGTGCTCCAGGTGTGGCTCAGTAACGTGGGACTAGGGTTTTCACTAACAAGGGACAACTCTGCACCTTCGCCAGCACAGCACCCCATTGTGTTAGTTCTGTATATCTAATATGCATATGTAATATTACACAATCATGCTTCTTTAGTGCTAAATATAGGCCTTTATCTCATGGGTTTTACTTTATTCATTTGATTCTAGCCTCCTGTCAGTGTTATCCAAGTAATAGTACTTTGACTTCTATTTTTCCCACTTTTGTGTCAGCTAAACCATATAAGAAGCTTTCATCTAAGTCATGTGGAAGGGCACATTTTCTAAAATTGTCGACAGTACGATAGGAGTACTGCTATCTCAGTGGGTTGAATAGAAACAGGGTTTGGGGCATCTCTTGGACCCAACGTATCCATGGATGATGTGGCCTGTGGTGATAATCTCCGCAAGTCAAGAAAAGCCATTTATCAATAATAAAATGAAGGAATATTGAATGAATGGATTGTTAGGGAGATGCCTGGAGAAAGAAATGCTCAGGCTAAAATTCACACTGAACTAAAGTAACCAATATCAGATACTCCATGAGAAATGTTTTACTGGGAGAAGGTGACCAGATTCCTGAACAGGGTAGAAAAATGTCATTGCAAAACAGGAGGACTGGAAATATGCAATAGAAACTTCAGTGATTTCACAATTCATTGGCCGCTGCCAATACAAGCAAGACTTCTTTCCTAGAAATCTTGGAGGAAAAAAGCTTTTTAAAAATCTCATAATTAGATATAGACTTTTAGGCCACACAATGTAAGCCTTCCATATAGGCAATTTCCTTGAGAAATTTGCTTTGGAATTAAAAATAATGAAACCATGTAAATAGAACACAGGAATATTAGTGATAAGAAGCAAAGGGAGACAAAAAGAATGGAAAATGAAAAATTATTATTGAGATTCTGTAGTATGGTATTTTCCGTACATAATATCCTTTATTCTTTTCTAAGATTCCTCAGTGTAAATAACCCATTTTTATACATGATTAAACTGATGCTAAATGAGTTTAAATAATGTTATCAAGGCACACAGACAAGAAATGAAATATGATTCAAACCAGGTTTGTTTGTCTCTAAATCCTGTACTTTGTTAATGCAATACATTGTCTCTTTGGATATTGTCCATCTAGGGAGATTTGCTGAATCTCTCTCTCTCTCTCTCTCTCTCTCTCTATATATATATATATATATATATATATATAGAGAGAGAGAGAGAGAGAGATACATATATACATACATACATATATGAATCTCTATATACGAATATCTATATTCATATAACATATATACTCATATATATATGAATATAATATATATTATCATTATTAATTAAATTCTCTCCAGAATAATTTGTTTTGCTGAATATATCTAATTATATATAATATACATCTGTTTTGCTGAATATATATAATATATCTATATATTATATATATCTATATATTACATATCTATATATTATATATCTATATATTATATATATTATATGTTTGTTTTGAATATATAACATATATTCAGTAAAACAAATTATTCTGGAGAGAATTTAGTTGATAATATTGATAATTTTATAACTTAGTTTAGATATAGTTTTGAACTTAAAAAACAAAGAAAACCAAAGAAATCTAAAGATGCTGTGGAAGGTGGCTTCGCAGAAAAGCTGATCCTGGGTGGATCATTCAAAGATGAGTATAGAATTTGACTTGGGGGAGAGGTAAAGAAAAGAGAGTCCATCTTGAGAAGATAAGGAAAATCATTTCTTAAAATTTGTTAAGCCGGGCGTGGTGGCGCACGCTTGTAATCCCAGTACTTTGGGAGGCGGAGACCGGAGGATCCGGGTTCGTGGCCAGCCTCAGCTCTCTCTCTGTCTCTCTGTCTCTCTCTCTGCCTGTCTCTCTCTCTCTCTCTCTCTCTCTCTCTCTCTCTACCTAATGAGGCCCTCCGCAACTTCGTGAGACCCGGTTTCAAAATAAAGTATAAAAAATAGGGCCGGGGGTGTAGCGCGGAGGTAGAACGCCCCTGGGTTCAATCCCCAGTACTGGAAAAAAAAAAAAGAATTTGTTAAGACCTAGTGTGGACCATGATGTGGAATGTGAAGGACAGAGAAGAAAGCATGGCAACACCCAAGTGAAGGTGTTACCACTGACAGAGGTCAAAGAAAGGAAGAATAAAAGATGCTTTTAGGTGAACCCTGATTATTTTGGGAATTGTTGATTCTAGACTGGTAGTGAATTAGACAGAGCAAAACTCTCTGTAAAGGTAACAAACTGAAACTGGTGAGAAAACAGACCTGAGACTTGATACTTCAACCCTGGGCTGATAATTTAACTAAAGGCTCTTATTCATCAATAAGAATGAGAGAAGAGCATAGGGCAAGAGATAAGGTATTGCTGAAAATCCATAGTTATATAATTAGAGGATCCAGTGAAAGGTCACCAGAATCCTAGGAAGAAAGTCAGAATGACGTAGCCACAAAAGTCAAAATAGGAGGTCTCAGGTATGGGAGACTCAGGTATGGCTTTGATTCTACAGCATCCTCATCCACACATTTACCATCACCTCATGAATGGTGGGTATAGTGCCCTGTCCCTAAACGTTGTGTTTATTGATATGGTTTGTGTTGGTCAACAGAATCTAGGAAGAAGTGTGCGAGTTACAAGCCTAGGCCTCAGGATGCTTATATATTTCCACTTAGTTTCCCATGTCTTTGCTATTTCCATGCCCAGCTTGTTTCCTGTTCAAAGAAAAAAAGAATATAAACAAGGGCCTACCTGATGACCTTAGCATAAAGATAAGCCATCCCAGCAACCACGGCCTGATGCCAGAGCCACCCTGCAAATCCTTCTCACATCCACCGAATTCCAAACCACCTACGAAAGGAATGAGCAATAATATATGATTGCTGTTTTACATCACTGAGCTTTGGGTTGGCTTGTTGTGTAGTTGCACTAAGCATCAGGATAGGTGATTTTGGGAAATATGTCAGAGGGATATGGGGAAAGAATATTGAGTTTGGAAAGAGAGTAGTCACTAGGGTGCTAGGCAATGAATTATGATGTTTGAGGAAGATGGAAAGTGCAAATTCCTAGATTTCAAGGAATGAAGCAATAGCAGAAGGGTCCTGGAAATTCAGTGTAAAAAGAGATCACATACTTAAGAATCTTGGAGGTTAGAATAAATAGGATATCAGTTAGCACCCTGGAGGTGCTTTGTGCATATTCGGGAGTGTAGGGAAGGAGTTTGTGGAATGAGAGTCAAGGACTTAGAAAGGCTGATGATGGTATAGAGGGAAGGGTCCCCAGAAATCAGACAGGAATAGAGCACAACATGGAGCATAAAATAAGTGATGTCTGCAATCACCAAAGGGATATAATGGAAGAAGTAAAATCAAGCAGAGTCAATAGGAAAAAATTGCACAAAAGAGGTATTTTTTCAGTGAGTTCCTCAGATTGTATAGATCACTGACATAGAAATGTAAAAGGGTGTCACATATTTGTCTCTGACATTTCTGTGTTCCTTATATTGAATAGGACTCTGTGTTACCTTTTTTGACTCTGTGACAAAATACCTGAGAAAATCAACTTGAAGAATGAAAGATTTATTTTGGCTCATGTTTCACAGGTTTCAGTCCATGGTCATCTGGCTCCATGGCTTTAGGCATGTGGTGAGAACATCACGGGGTAGAAGAGCATGGCATAGGAAAGCTGCTTACCTCATGGCAGCCAGGAAGCAGACAGAGAAAGGGAAGAAAGCCAGAAAGGAAGGGACTGAGACAAGATAGAGTCCCCCAAGGACATGTTCCCATTACCCACTCCCTTCAGCTAGGTCCCACCTCCTAAGTTCCCATCACCTCCCAGTCTATGAACTCATCCATGGATCAATCCTCTATTGCGGTCAGAGCCTCGTGGTCCAATCACCTTCCAAAAGCCCCAGTTCTGAACATGGCCACATTAAGGATCAAACCTTTAACACATGGGCCTGTGGGGACATTAAGATTTAAGCCATTTTAGACTCTGATGAGCCAAATTTCCAATCAAGAAATGTACACAAAGAGATATAATACAGTTTTGTGATGAGATAAAGAATTTGACATTCTACCTAAAATTCAAATCTATGGCTTTTACTCTTTCAGGGTATTTCTAAGTGACTAATCATGATGTCACGTGGGGAAAGATCAAGGGGTCACTTTAAGAGGAAAGAAGTCTGTGGTGTTGGTTTATTGGAGGAGAATCATGATGCTGTTGCTGGGCCACTCTAGGCTAAGTAGGGTGGTGCTATGATTTCCTTTTGTTGGACTAACTCTCAATCTCCAGCCAAATATATGAAGGTATCAGTCTGGATTCCCTTTAAAATGACACAGTAAGACTATGAAAAATTCCTCTAAGCAATTCATAGATGATGCTGGTTCTATTTTGAACAGTGATTTGTAGTGATGTGTCCCAAACAAGATGAGACCCATGTATCAGGGTCATCTGAGCAGAATGGAATGGGAGCTATCTCCTAAGATCTGTTCTCAGCAGGGCCGCCGCTGACTCACTAGGAGAGACAGGGAGCCTAATAGTGACCATGCCATTATCGCAAAGTCCTTCTGCCTCATTTCCTCTCTAATGGAAAATCACAACAGTATTTACTTTCCCTGCTCTGACCCCAGTGAAGCATTACGCAGACTTCTTCATGGTGCATCATCCCTTCCTGACCACCCATCACAGGCTGTATCTAGGTTTTCAGTGGAAATTTGAGACCCAGATGCATGGTGCCACTAGCCCATTGGCTCCAGCCTCCCCTGCAAGCAACTCAAGTGTAGGCTTGTTCCCAGAACACCAGCCAGGTGGGAGGAGCATACTTTATAGGAAATGGGAAGGTATGAGGGGAAAGAGGGAAGGTTTTCCAGCGAAGGAAGTAAAAATCCCAGTCTTCCATTTGAGGAGATGAGAATTCATCAGTCCCGTACATCCCTAGGCAGTCATTGCCAGAGGTACATTTGAAAGTATTTCTTGGGGAAAGGAAGAGACTGTAGGATGGATTTAATGATAATCAGATATCCCTATGTTTCCTAGGCTGAGATTTTTAAAATTTGCCATTGGAGCATGTCAGGTGGTTGTTGATTGGCAGAAGTAGACTATACCAATCATAAAATTAGAGTAGTTTCCAGTCAATGAATGAACAATCTGTGCTGGATATTTATTTTGTTTGTTGAAAATCAGAACCATTTTACTGTTCTAAGCTCTCCTTTGTACACCAAGGTAGAGAAGCTCAGAAACTACTGCTCCCAGGTTCTCTTGCCAGTAGGGCCCAGCAGGAGTCAGCACTAATGGGAAGCACTTGCTTGTGATTATTTAATAGAAGAGAAGAGCCTTTTCTCCCTAATTGGCAGCTGTAGACCAGTGTGTGAGTATCAGCAGGTGTCAGATATGGCAGGTAGGGACTTTGCTAGAGGCTTTCCAACATCCTCCTGAGAGTCACCCACTTCTCTGTGCAGAAGTCAGCTGAGACCGTTGGTGATGGCTTCCTATAAGCATGTTTATTCAGGTTTTCTGAAACCAAACTTGCTTACCTTGCACCCTAGCCTCCCAACCTAAAGCTCCAAGGTGCCAGACTCCAATTCATCTTATTAAACTTTTTTTTCTACCTTAGATACCTAGACTAGCTTCTGGTTTACTGACTAAATCCTGACTGACAAATAACTCATATGCTTCTGATTTAAAATATTTACAAATATTTGGATATCTTGGGTTTTGACCCAAACTAAATCCTCATTTGGGATAAAGAAGCATAGTCCATGCCCAGGAATCTATGAATAATATATCTCCATCCATGAAAAGAATACGTACTGAATACTTCCTAGTGCCCGCACTGCTTTAGCAGTATAAGGAGGTCACATTGTAGTTAGGGCAGATAGGCCTTCAACCGATAAAAAATATAATGTATCAGACAATGATAAGTGCTGTGGATTGAAAAGCGAGGGTACATGATTCAGTATAAGGGGGATGGGAGTGTCTTTAATATATGGCAATTAGGAAAGACCTCATTGATAAGGTGATGCGTAAGCAGAAATCTGAAAGAAATGAGATGGTTGTGGAGCTGTGTGTTATGAGTTCTGTCCCATGTGAAGGCCTGGAGCATGAACCTGCATGGCCTGAAAGAAGGAACAAAATTCCTGCAGCAGAGTGAGTAGTGGCAGAGGAGAAAAAAATTGGATCAGAAAAGTGACAGGGACCCATATTTTATATGGTCTTACAGACCACGGGCAGGAGTCTGGCATTGACGCTGAGTGAGACAGGAAACAATTTCACTGGACACTTTCAAGCATGTGTTGCATTTGTATTAAGAAGGAAAGAAAAGCCAGGCAAGGTGGCACACTCCTGTAATCCCAGTAGTTGGGAAGTTGAAATAGGAAGACTACAGGTTCAAGGCTAGCCTAAGCAACTTAGAGAGACCTTGTTTCAAAATAAAAAATAATATAGGAATGAGGGCATAGTTCGGAGGTAGAATGTCCCTGGATTCAATCCCTAGTAACATACACACACACACACACACACACACACACACACACA
>PVJS01009697.1:0-49719 GCA_004027185.1 Glis glis
AGTGAGGCCCTCCGCAACTTTGTGAGACCCGGTTTCAAAAATAAAGCATTAAAAAAAAATAGGGCCGGGGGCATAGTGCGGAGGTAGAACGCCCCTGCATTCAATCTCCAGTACCGCAAAAAAAAAAAAAAATACAAACAACACTAATTTCTGGTGAAGATGTGGGGAAATAGAAACCTTTATACACTGTTGGTGGGAATGAAAATTAGTAATAGTCACTATGATTGTAAGTTCCCTCAGAACAATGGGAATGGAGCCACCATATGACCCAGCTATCCCACTCCTGGGTGTCTTTCCAAAGGAACCAAAGTCAGAATATTATAGTGATACATCCATATCCATATTTATAGCAGCACAATTTGTTGTATAGAACCAAATTATTTTAGCTCTCTTAACCTGCCTTTCAAAGAAATGGATCACAATGCTGGCTCTTATCAGTAAAACACATTTCATGGTAAATTCAGAGAGCATTGAGTGGAAGAGATATATGCTCTTTAAGGACTATTTATTGCACCAATCCTATTAAAAATAATAATGTAGCTTCTCTTTCTTTATAATACTTTGATTCTTCCTTTTGCTGTATATAATGCCATAAGTTAATACATTTACATGAAAATCCATTTCCGGGAAAAATCCTATTGGAGTCCTATAGAACAGTAAACTCTAATCACTTCAGAGAAGAAAATAGCCAAAAGGGATAATGGTGACTACATTTTAAATAGAGGTTGCTGTTTTCTTTTTCATTTAGCATAAAATAGGAAAATAAAGAAAAGGGAGCAGTTTCAAAAGACTGATTGGGACACCAAAGAAAAGAATAAAAGAAGGCTAATTCCCCCAAATAGAAAAAAATCAAACTACCCAAGTCAGGGATGGTGAAGGTTGGACGTCATTTTGTTCAATTGAATAAATAAATTCTAGCTGGGCATGGTGGTAAATGCCTGTAATCCCAGTACTGGGAGGCTGAGATAGGAGGCACACAGGTTGAAGACCAGCCTCAGCAACCTAGGGATAACCTGTTTCGAAATAAAAAGGGCTGGGGGTGTAACTCAGAGGTTGAATGTCCCTGGGTTCAATCCCCAATACTACACACCACACACACACACACACACACACACACACACACAACTCTAAACACAAATATGGCACACAACGAATGATGACAATATGATTTTAAATAAAGAACTTTCACTCTAAGGCAGTTTACAAAATAAGGATATATATATATATATATATATATATATATATATATATATCCCAATGCAATTATTTGTCAAAATTTTACAAATAATTTCATAACTTCCTCCCACACACATTCATGGGCTGAGATGAATGATGAGCCACATTAATAGAAGAAAGGCTGTGGTTTTCTCTTCCTCCACCCCACCTTATCTAAAAGGGATAAAGAAGGAGAGAAAGCCCTTTCTAGAAAACAGGGTCCCAGGGGGAAATCTCATTATACAAGCCTTCCTCTTTGTCTCAATCATTCATTCGGCGAATACTTATTGATGGTACACTAAGCATTCCGCCAGCTGCTAGGCGCGGGGAGTAAATAATGAGCACAATACAGCTCTTCCCTTCAAGGAAATTAGCATCCAGGGGGAAGAAAAATCTACAGGATATTACAGCACAGCACACTGAATTCTCCCCTCTGAATACTCTATGGTGTGATAGTAAGCTAAAATGCAGAGAGGGCCTGTCACCCCCCCAAAGAAAACCCCAAAAGGTCTTCTTGTGGAAGGGGAGAGAGGGCAGGCATAAAAGTCAACTTCATTTATCTTTTCAGATAAGGAGATGGAATAAGACATTTCACAACCAACTGCCTTTCTGGGCCTTCCCCCCACTCATGTCCCCTCATGAGCATCCTCCGCATTTCTCGAAAATAGGGCCAAGAGGGACCCCCAAACTCTGGGGTCTTTCAGATGATTTTCCAAAAATCAACAGACAAAATAATTCTGAGAAAACCTGGAGTAGAGAGTGCCTGTAGGGTAGTGCTAAGGTAGAGGTTTCATCAGAGACATAAGGATAAATAGATGGCAGACCAAGATAAGATACAACATAGAATAAACAATCAAAGGAAATGATCAATAAAATAGCAGTTTAAAATGGTTTTACTTACAGCCACACTGGGAATATACTAGAGTCACGAGAAAATTTTGTGGAAGGTGTCATAAGAAAGATTGGTATGGCAAAAGGGATACTGTAGGAACCATCTTCCCCCAAAGAGAGGGACAGAAGACCCTTCCTTTTCCAAACATACTCAAAAGGGAAGAGATTCAAAGGGAGAGCGCCCTACATTGAAACAACCCAGTGGGCTGATGTCTGCAGTCCATCTGGGAGGTTAGTGCGCAGGAGAAAAGGACTGGGGCAGGGAGGGGAGCTGCTTTGGTGGTGAGAGAATGAGAACAGCTTCTGTACTGGCTCTGTGCTGTCCTCACAGAGTTTGTGTGAGCAGAATACACATGGGTTTCCTGTTGGCCAGATGTGGGTTCTACATCTGAAAAAGCCAACTTGGAGCCAATAGAAGTGCTGAAGAGGATTTCCCCAAGAGGCAACCATCTGGGGAGGCTCCCTGACTCCAACAGAGAGGATCTGGTGGAGGAGAGCTCTGAAACACTAGAATTTAGGGGGTTAAAGAGCAAACAAGAGGAAAAGTCAGCACTCGCATGAGGGGAAGTATGACCACATATACACAGCGGGGGCCTCTGGAAACCCACAAAAGCCTCACTCAGAGAAAGAGTCAGCCCTGAGCAGCACCAAGCCCACAGCATGTAATGCCAAGGTTTGATACCACGAATCAAGTCAACACTCTCCTACCCCTTTTCCTCTTCTCCTTTTCTCAGCCTGATTCAGGATCATAAACCAAATAGAGCAACAGGAACAGAGGAATATGTAAAAAGCCCAGAAAAGAGAAGCTAGGAAAAAAATGTCCAAAATTTAGGAAACAGGACAAAAGGATGACTGCATGTTCTTTCAGTGTCACACTGGAATCTAGTCTTGCAGGTTTACTCCCCCTCCCCACTACCACCAATTGAATCATGATTTGACTTACTGCCAAATCTCTACTGATCAGACCCAAACTCTGAAATTTGGAAGTAACTTATATATTTCTGTCCAGGAGAAAATACAACCCACAGGGTTACAGTTCTAGGACAATCACCATGTAGGCAGGCATTTAGGAAATGTAATTCAGCTTCCTTTTCCTGAGTGACCACATCTATTTCTTCTTAAATGCTCTTAAACCAGCTTGATCATCCTGCTGACTGCCTCCTATGTTACAAAAGTTATAGATGTGTGCCTGATTGATGATTGCATGAGAACTGTACTTCAAACTTCTTTAAAGATACTTTGATAAAGAGAAAAATCTTCCTCTCTCTTTCATGGCCAACCAACAGCCTGCAGCAGGACCCCAGCCAGGAAAAGGGAAAAGGCTTAATCAGGTCCAGAGTGGTTATTGGTACATGCAACTCTCCTCATTTCTGAACTGAGGTCAGATTAGTAATTTAAGGTGTCTTTAAACATTTCAGAGACAGTAATTATGCATCTGTCAGAATTACCTTTCCAAAGCCAGGTGTAGTGGCACACACTTGTAATCCCAGTACTTGGGAGGCTGAAACTGGAGCATCCGGGTTTGTGGCCAGCCTCAGCTACTTAGTGAGGCCCTCTGCAACTTAGTGAGTCCCTGTTTCAAAACAAAAGATAAAAAAAATAGGGCTGGGGGTGTAGCCCAGAGGTAGAATGCCCCTGGGTTCAATCCCTAGTACTGCAAAAAAAAAAAATTACCTTTCCAGTGATTGAAGAATACTTCCTTCAATATATTATGAAAAAATAAAGGGACAAGAGAAGATAATGTGTTTTCTTTGATTAAAAAAAACTCATGCGTTCTATTTTTCTGCTTACCTTTAAATACTGGTCTCCTAAAGCTGTAGGATGACAGAGAAATTTGTATGTTCCACTAGGAAGAAGCCAGAATATGCATGTCTCTGTTCTTTTGTCTATCCATGATGTCCCAGTGTTTATGAAAAAAAATGGTTTTGATATCATTAATCCAGATTTCTGTTAAAGATATATACACAAATTTAGAATGTCAAGGGTCATATGTTTTCTCTCATATGTGGAAGCTAAAGAGAAAAATAGGAAACAAAAGAGACTTCGGTTAAATGAAGAGAGAGAGAGTAGTGGAACAGGACTGGAAGAGGGAGGTGGGGAGAGGAAAAACGAGGCTTGAGGAAGGGAACACTTCAAAAATGTTATGTCCATATAGGAACATGTATGGGAAGGCAGGAGGGGCTGGGGTGGGATGCGGAGGGAAATACACCAAGTGATGTGTGCATGATGAATGGATCACTTTGAACCTCATGATGATGTGTAATTACAATGCACTAATAAAAGTATACAAAAAAATTCACAAGCACAATGCATGCAGGAAAATATATTAAACTGGGTATTCATAAAATATAAAAAGCAGAATCTAAAAGTAATAATTTCATCAGAACAATTTCATTTGAATTCCACTTTATTCCAGTGATACCAATAATGTACTTTTCTTGAGCAATTATAAAAGCAGATGGGATCTTATTATAGATTTCTGCATAGCAACAGTAAGATTAACTATAACCAAAGTTGAGATGACCTATAAAACGTGGCACAGCTTGTGCTATACAAGATGTTAACATTTTAACATCCCAAACACAGAAATTCAAATGAAATAAAATGCAGAACTACAAAGAAATAAATGAAACTTGTTAAAACACCCTTTCATTAAATATAACCTTTGAACATCATACAAAAAAAAGACAATCCAATAATTGTACTGCATAAAAACTTCCTGACAAACATAATTTACATTTCACAAAGGAAGGGGGCATCATCCCAGGAACCAAGCTGGAAATGGAGCTTTTGAAGTTCTATTTGGGTTTACCTCGAAACCCCTGCTCACTGGCTATGGAAATCTGGAGATAAAAATCACCTATTTTATCTTCCACTTAATCATCAATGTCTGTTGCAAAGTGCTTTGCAGTAGTGTATTGCAAGTACCCTGTCCACTTGTAAATCTTGTGCTCACATTAATAATTATTAAAGTTTCCATCTTGTGCCCATGTTTTTCTTTGGGGAAAGGAGTATCAGAATCATGGGAAACATTTTCTTGATTATAGGGAGAAGACATAATGTACCATCTTTGAAAGCTCCAATCTGACTGAGACTTTGAACTTGAGAAAGGAAGAAGGACATGGGATACTGCAAGCGGGGGCTGCTCAGCTGCTGCCTTTCCTATGCTTAGTTCCTGCTTATTTCTGGCCAGTGGAGTGAGAAGCAAAAGCACAGAACTCACTTCCAAACCCAACCAAGAGCCAAGTGCAGCAGCTTTTACCAGCCACGGGCATTGGCTTCCAGATTGCAAGGCTCCCAGCAGGACTTTTCCTGGGTCCAAAGCCAGGCAACACTCAGCATTCAAGGAAACTTCAAGGAAAGCCCTTCTCCTCTCTTCTTTTGCTTCCCTACATCTACAGAAGGTCAATGAAAAAAGAAGCAAAAATTTGGCATTTGAAGACCCTCCGTCCCACAGGACTGACATTGCTGAGGGGGACAGAGTCGTGGGGAACAAGTGAACAACGTGCCACTTTGTTAAGCTACAACTTCTCTGAGTTAAGTAGAACACAGAAAAGATAGGGAGAAGAAAAGATAAAACTCAGGAGACAAAGAAATGAACGTGCATTTCCTAATGTTTAAAAAAAATCTCTTGTTCTTTGGAGATACATTTTAGGGGGCAAAAGACATGATTTGGATTAAAATTATTCCATTGCATAAAATGTTCTGGTGCTTCTGGAATAAAAATTGGGTGGAAAAAGAACAAAAGAAAAAAGACAGCTGGGCATGGTGGCACATGCTTGTAATCCCAGTACTTGGGAGGCTGAGACCGAAGGATCCGAGTTCGTGGCCAGCCTCAGCTACTTAGTGAGGCCCTCCGCAACTTCGTGAGACCTGGTTTCAAAATAAAGAATAAAAAATGGGGCTGAGGGTGTAGCATGGAGTTCAATCCCTGGTACCACAAAAAAAAAGAAAAAGACATAAGACTATTATCTATAAGTAGCAAAGGGTAACTTTGGAGGATGAAGTGGCTTATTTTGTTAAACTAGTTCCTCCTATACTTTCCTATACAGTCTTGAGAAATATAATATCCCGAAAGGTAAACACAAAATAATATATCAGATGACAAGCTCATTGCAGATTTATAACTGCTGCTTATAATTTTGGAACCCAGTGGAGGTTGCCACTTATGCAAATGTAATGCATAAGATGGTGTTCAAGGAGCCAGCTTGGTGCTAAGCAATTAGCTTTTCAGCTTTGGAGAATGACTACGCAAATCATTTTAAAAAGCAGCATATCAAAATTTTAAGAAAATGTGCATACATCGTGTCTAGCTGTTTCTGGGTTTTTTTTTTTTTGGTAGCAAACAAGGTCATATGAAAGTGATAAATTCCTGGCTGCAGCTGCTGTATTAATAAAGGTGCCAGAGAACCAGGTTCTACCCACATAGGTGCAATGTGTATCTCTCCTGCAGTTACATTTACCCGGATGACATCAATTCTCTTAAAGTTAAAGGGCATTTCTTCACACCCCTACAAGAAATTTACCCAGAATAAATCATGTTTTCAACCAACGCCAAATGTATTCAACATGCCCGGGACATGTTCAGATTTCAGTCATTTAAAAGGACAACATCTGGATGCTGATGTGAGTGTGATCTGCCATCAACACAGAGGAAAAGGTCTGCGCTGTGCAATAGTCAGGATTAGTGTGGAATTTTATTTCTCACAAAGTTGGCCATCAATATTAAAAAGAAAAGATAAGTTTGATCCAACATGTATATAAAGTTGCATTCATAGACACACAATCGTTTTTCTTTATTTGTTTCTGAACTAATCAGACTGTGTAGTCAATCATAATGATATCTTGTTTTGGGGTAAAGATTGTAATTTGGGATTAAAAAAATATAGAACTAAGAAATTCCTGATTATTTAGTTTAAGAAAATCTTGAAGACAGCCATAGCAAAAGTAGCAAGAGAATACAGGGATTGTGATTCTGCTCAAAGCAGCCAGAGCAATGAGCTGGACCAGACGGCCAGGAAGGTCAGTGGGGAGTGACCTGAGCCCCCGTGTGTCACTTGGTGCCTGGGGCTCTGTTTACCAACCTGGAATCTCAGGTGGTTAGAACAGGACATTTCAAGTCTTCTTAGTTCTGAGCCAGGAGTGGTGGTGCGCACCTGAATCCCAGTACTTGGGAGGCTGAGACAGGAAGATCGCAGGTTCAAGGCCAGCAAGACCCTGTTTCCAAATTAAAAAAAAAAATAGGGCTGGGCATGTAGCTCAGAGGAAGAACACCCCTGTGTTTAATACTCAGTAGCCCCCTATACACACAGATACATACACACACACACACACACACACACACACACACACTCACACACACGAGTCCTGCATTTGGGTATAGAGGATATAAAGCTATAACTTGCAAAGTAAAGCAACTCTCTCCCCTCCAAAAAAAAAAAAAAACACAGCATATCCTGGCAACCCACTTTAAAAAAAATAGGGAGGCCATACATCTAGAAAAGAAATTGAAAGATTTTTTATATCTGATATTATTGCATATACATAAACACAATTTTAAAACCACATTGAACCTATACAGTAACTTTATATATACATATATACACATAATTCCTTATTTATGTATGTACACTATATGTACTATAGCATATGCTAATTGCGCATGTGTTCATTTCTCCTAAATGTCAACCTAGAGTCAGATGTTGGTATTGAAAACATGTTGATCTAATAAATAATAAATAGCTATCGGACATGTATTTCACATTATGGAATATAGTATCCAACACAATGATCTACAACTACTTCAAATACACTTTCTATTCAGACATGCTACAAATACCTCCTCCTGTTCACAGGCCCAACCATCTGATTATGAGTTACCAACTTGCAATATTTAATGTCTAAGCTGCCTGCATCTAAATGCAAAACACAATCAGAATAACTAAGTGCATCAACCATATTAATTTGCAACGCTGGTAGGAACTATAAATTCAGAAGAAAGTAATCAATTCTGCAAGGAAATGATGTTGATCTCTTAGTCTTATATCATATTCGCCCCGGAATTATTCCATTGCCATCAATCAGAAAGAGAAATATAGCATATGAGGCAGCAGAAACCATCAACTATGCTAAAAATAGAAACAATCTTTGCATATGGTCTCCAAGAAATAATAAGGAGCCCAACAGTAAGAAAAGTAAAAAAACACAATCATCACATTGTGTGCCTCCCAGTTTGGAGAAGGAAATAAAAGTCTCTTCTTTCTTTCTTTCTTTCTTTCTTTCTTTCTTTCTTTCTTTCTTTCTTTCTTTCTTTATTTATTTATTTCATCTTTCTTTCTTTCTTTTTCTTTCTTTCTTTCTTTTTCTTCCTTCCTTCCTTCCTTCCTTCCTTCCTTCCTTCCTTCCTTCCTTCCTCCCTCCCTCCCTCCCTTCTTCCCTCCCTCCCTCCCTTCCTTCCTTTTTTCCTTCCTTCCTTCCTCTCTCTTCTCTCTCTCTCTCACATACACACACACACTTTCTTCTTCTATCACACACACACACAGTACACACACAGAAAAGTTACCTGTGACACTGTATCATTTACTAAAACAGAGTTCATTTTTCTTTTCCATGAAATGGAACCAGAGACTTACTTGAAAGCCACATAGCTTTCCCCTACAATACTGAAACCATCAGTGAACTGAAGCACGTACTTCATATTTTCATATCTAAGCAGATACTGTGTTGGGTGAGCATGGGGCAGACATGCTGCTGGAAGGAGTCGGGGGCATTGGGAAAAGTCAGAATCCCATTGTAAAGAATGTTTCCTATTTCATAGCCTTCCCATGAGAAGCAGGAGAGCAACCAACCTCAGCAAGAACCTGCCCTGTGAGGATGTCTCTGAATGATGGCTTTCAAGACACACTTCTACATTTTCTTCATTATGCATCTTCTTTAACAGGATCTGGAGATATTTTGTCTCAGAATGCACTTATAAGCTTTGAAAGGGTTGAGCTTTAAGAAAGCAAAAACAATCCTCCAAAACAAATGCAATGATCAGTAAATAGGAACTGTGGGGAAACCTAAGATATGGATATGTATGGAAAGAGAGAGAAGACCAAGAAGGGATGACGGCACATTTCTGAGCACTTGGCTTTAAGAAGTCGAAGGAGGAGGTCAGATAACTTGATATTTATACTTAGTCATGTTATACAGAAGACATAAAAGTTGTTGGATACTGCTGTAGGCAGCACCAAATCTGAGACTTACTTTACCTTGACTTCACCAGGAACACGTTAGATAACCTCATATATTGGTTTAGAGTGGTATAAGGATGCATTCAGCTGGGTTTTTTTTTTACAAAGTCAACTGCTCATCCATTTCAGTTCAGTTAATATGGGGTGGGATGAGAAAAATAAGAAGGGAGAACGTACTGATAAAACGGAAGGGAGTACTGATAAAACGGATTTTTTTCCATTCAGTGGCTCTAGAGACTAGATACTGGAAAGATGTCATCTTTTTTAGATATATGGTTTATGAAAGATCAGGAAATCCTGGCTCCTCCAAAATTCATGGCACCCGAAGAAACATCATTGTTCAATATATATCTGAGAGGGAGACACCAAAGAGATTCTTCCTTCATCATAAATTAACAACAATCACTCAACCCACTATTGAACAGCCTCCCTAGAAACAAATCAGAAATGCAATCAATCTCTTCTGCCTTAAGATTTGGGCTTTACCTTTTTTATTTTTGTTTGTTTGTTTTTGTTTTATTTTGCTTTCCTGTGCCAGTTGTTACTTGGCATCACTTATGAATCATATCAGTGAAAGGATTAGGATTAGGGTTGATGTTAGGTTTGGTTTCTGGTTCAGAATAGTGTAAGGAACTTGCCTTAAATGTACTGATTCCAGTGTCTGCAAGTGCCTGGAAGACAACTCCAGGTGGGTATCTTTCCACAAATGCAGAATTCTCAAAACCTTACTCATGATCTTCCTAACAAATAGACCCGCTTCCCAATTTAAGAGTTTCAACATTATCTTGTCTTCCAGTGAAGAAACACTATAGTTTCCCTATCTCCTTCTAGAATTTGTGTACCCCTAAATCTTGTCAACAATGTGACAAGAAAGGACTGAAAATATCTCTTAATCATATTTCTACCACCAATCTTTCTTATTCTGAATATCTGCCTTCCCTCATCTTGAGGAAAATCAAGTACAGACTTTCACTATCACAACATACGTTGCATCAAAAGTTGCTAAAGAATCTCGTAGTTATTTCTTTTTTCCTAGCCCAGTTTATTCTACATCTATTCAACAAATTAGAGGTCTTATGCATGTTACTCTTCTGCTGATGAACCTATAGCAACTCCTTGCTGTTTTTAAATCAAAGTCAAATCTCACTTGGTTTTGAAGCTCTCTATAATCTGTCTCTCCCCGACTATCAAAAAATACAAAGATACTCTCATACATCCTTGTGCTTTAAACACAGCCTTGACACAAGGGGAAGAATCTCATCTTAACACAACTATGTGTGTGTTGTGTTGATACCTGTGCCTTGGCTCACTCCACTCCACTCCACACTCCAGGGGGCCCATCTTTTTCTACTCTGTCTACTATAACCAATTTATCTGTCCTGCCATAGGTCACCTTGTATCCATCATGCCTTCTTAGATTATCATAATATATTAGAGTGTCTTTCTTTACTGGGCTTCTTCTGGATTTACAGTCTATACCTCACCATTTAGCACTTTATACACTGTGCCTTGATTCTAACTGCTACCTGTTTATTGATATCCTAACAGCAGCCAGTTTAACATGCAGAGACTGTTCGATATATGCTTAAAGCATTAATCTATTAATGCCAAGAGTACTCTAATGTACACTTAGGTGGAAGCTCAAGGTCTGGATGGAAATAGACATTAATGAGGTTTTACAAAACAGAAGGTTTTTGGAAATGAAACAAAACACATTGTTATTTTTCCAATAATCTTTTGGCCCTAATACCCAGTATGTATAGGAAAAGCATTGTATAGCTGGCCATCTCTAAGTAGCATATCTTATTTAATCCTTAGGATAACCCTGCTATCTAGACAACTGACTATATGCAGTTGATAGCAAGGAAAGGCTACATGACTTCCCCAAGGCTTCCAACTGGTAGGTGATAGAACCAAGATGCATATCCAGGTTTGTTTGACCCTATGTCTTGTGTTCTTTTTCCCTAGCCAATAATATAAGTTCAGAGACTTGAAACAGAATAGGCTTTTGTGTGTGTGTGTGTGTGTGTGTGTGTGTGTGTGTGTGTTATATGGGGGTTGAACCCAGGGGCATTCTACCTCCGAGCTACACTCCCAGCCCTGTTTTTTAGTTTTATTTTGAAACAGGGTCTTGCTAGGTTGATGAGAGTCTCACTACTTGCTGAGGCTGGCCTCGAACCTGCGATCTACCTGTCTCATCCTCCCAAGTACTGAGATTACAGGTGTGCGCCACCACACCCGGCTCAGAATACTTTAAAATGGGAAGATATATAAAAATTAGAGCATGAAACACTAGCCTTATTTATTCTTTTATGTGAAAGAAAGCCAGGCATGATCTTTGTCTGGCACAAAGACTTTCACCCTGTCACCTCCCACTCCAAGATTTATGCCTTGACCAAAGAGAGCATGACTCCCCAGCTGCAGGCCAATGGGTACTTCTCAGGAAAAGTAGAAGCAGCTGCTTGGGGAAAATGCATCTCTGTATTTTTAAAGCAGTGCCAGTTCCAAAGATATACATATATGGGCAAGACAGTCTTCCCTTTCTTGTGTCAGATTCCTTACCATTTTTTAGAAGAGGAAATCCACATATAGACTAAGGCTGTCCCATTCATCTTCTGTATCATCTACTGCACAGTGTAGTTCTGGGAAATGGAGAAGAGAATTCCACAGAGATGGTAGGGGCTAGGTGGATGAGAGAGTAGGATAGCGAGGGATGGAGAGAATGTGAGATTTTTTTTTTTTGGCAATACCAGGGATTGAACCCAGGGGCATTCTACCTCCGGGCTACACCCCCAGCCCTATTTTTTTATTCTTTATTTTGAAACAGGGTCTCACTAAGTTGCGGAGGGCCTCACTAAGTAGCTGAGGCTGGCCACAAACCCGGATCCTCCGGTCTCAGCCTCCCAAGTACTGGGATTACAAGCGTGCGCCACCATGCCCCGGTATGTGAGATCTTTTAAGCTCAGGCTGAGGAGAGTGGAATTTATCTGACAGGGAACCCAGAGACATGGAATTGATTATTCAGGAGGATGACATTATTCTAAGGAGGGTGCCACAATCCTCTAAGTACCCACGAATAAAATCAGTCTGTTCTCATTGCAAGTCAATATTACAACTGCATACAAAATTGAACAAGAACTTTACATGTAAAAAGCATAATATCACTAGGCGTGGTGGCACACACCTGTAATACCAGTACTTGGGAGGCTGAGACAGGAGGATCACAGGTTTAAGACCAGCCTCATCAACTTAGCAAGGCTCTCAGCAACTTAGCAAGACTCTGTTTCCAAATAAAAATAAACTAGGGCCAGGGGTGTATCTCAGAGGTAGACTGCCCCTGGGTTTAATTCCCAGCACCACACACACACACACACACACACACACACACACACGCATCATATTTAATACTAGGTATTTGCCATCAGGCAGGATACATAAAAAGATGCTGGTATTCATGTTTCTCCATCTGAAACACACACATATACATAAACACAAAAATAATAAAGCATATCTACCTCCCATCATTATGGAGTATTATGGAAAACATGTGAAACAAAGTACATGAAAAAATATGTATGACAAATTTAAAGATGTGAGACTCTACAGAAGGGCAAGCATTCCTACTGCATTTTTATTCTTGGTCACATGGGGAGGAGTTCTGAACTTGTAAAAATAATCTCAACGTTTTGGAAAGTGTAATTCACTCTTCTTGGCATCCAGAGACTTTCAGGTGAGGTTTCTTGCTTCCCACAACTACAAGGGTCTTCATCATATTCCTTCACAAAAGAGTTCTTATCCACTGTCTAATATTTCATTTCCGTCAAGTTGCAAATGGTTATCATCTATATAATAAGCTCTCCTGTTCTTGAATAATTTTATTAATAACTTTGTGTTTTGCAGTCTCTCATTTTAGTTTCTTTAGCCTTTTCTCCTAATGTAATATTCTACTGCCTTCATGATTTGCCTAATCCAAAATAAAAAAAATTTTTTTGGTTCCCTGACCACTATTAAAAATAAAGAGAAAAGTTTTTTATCTCTTTTATTTTTATATTTATTTATTTATTCATTCATTCATTCATTCATTCATTCATTGTAGTACTAAGGAATTAACCCAGGGGCATTCTACCACCACCTACACCCCCAGATCTTTTTTATTTTCTGTTTTGAAACAGTGTCTCACTAAGTTGCTGAGAGTCTCACTACCTTGCCTAAGCTGTCCTCGAACCTGCAATCCTCATGTGTCAGCCTCCCAAATGCTGAGATTGCAGATGTGTGCCACAATGCCTGGTTTGGTGATCTCTTTAAAGCATTCTTTTTTCCTGTTTTGTTTGTTTGTTTGCTTGTTTTTATAATGCTGGGGGTTGGAGGATTGAACCTAGGGCCTTGAATATGCTAGGCAAGTGCTCTACCATGGAACTACATCTCCAGCCCTGCACAATCCCACTTTGATTAAATGAAAATGAAGCATATGCTATTTATTCTGATTAACAATAATGAACAGCATTAATGTATTCCATAGTGATATTATAGAAACACCAAACATTGTAATATTCTGTGTGTGCTTTTTAAGGATTTCATCAATGAAGGAATGGTAGTACTGAGAGGCCAGGAGCACTGGGTGGGATCTGCAGTTTTTGCTGGAGCACTTACACTGTCGGAGCAACACCCTCAGTAAGAGGATGCAGCACAGAATCTGTGACGAGCGCCACTCTTCTACCAACTTTTTAATTTGCTTGTGCCTCAAGGGTAATGTGTCTAATTCTCTTCTAGCATTTGCTCTGTTGTTCTGTCTTTGTGCCTCCGAATTCTGCCTCCAGCTTTAGAATTTATTTTCCCACAAACGCGTCCATGATTGTGTCCTAAATCGGTGTCTTCCATGTGTTTCGCATTGCAGATCAGATTGCTTCTCGTTTTCATGATTAGTAAACTGCTTTTCAAGTTTAAAATAAGAGTATCATTAATCCCTGTCCAGAGTCGGGGAGTCTGCGCTCTGTCAACTGATCTCTCTCCAAGTACAGGGTGGAAGGATGCCCACTGGCAGGCCAGTACTCCACTTTCTTGGGATTTATTGGTGTTTGAGAACCTGCTGAGGAGAGACCAGAGAGGAGCTAGGCTAAGACTTGAAGCATTTGTGAGCATAGCCTTGGTTCATCCCCTCCCTCAACCTCACTTTTGATTTTACCCTATTAGGGAGCATCTTCCCCCAACTCCTTTCCCGTTGGCTCTGGCCTGGCCTCCTGAGTTGTTTTGACCAACAGACTGTGACAGTGTGTCAAATGCAAGTCCAGACCTCAAAAGACCTCGTACAATTCTCCTCTATTTGATTCCCATCACCACCATGAATGCAGGCACGGATCAGCCTGCTACAAGATCAGATCCCATATGGAAGAGAGCTAAATGAGCCCAGCCGGGGCCATTCTAGACCAGCCTTCCTCGAGCTGATCAACCCACTCACTGCAAGTGCATGAGGGAGCCCAGAAAAATATTTATGTTCACTCATCCCATATACTCATGAAAAATAATAAAGGGTGGTTGTTTGAAATCACCTAATTCGGGGGTGATTTGTTCTGCAGCAGTAATTGCAGCAATAGTTTACAAATGTAGCGTGTATGAGCATCCTCCCTGCTAAAAAATCAGAAAGCCAAGTGCTGTATGCAGACAAAGTGAAGTCTTGATGAACAGCAAGGTTAGGCATTGGATGTGGAGTGTTGTCCAAAAGCTCACGTGTTGCAAGCTTAGTCCCTAACACAGCAAGGTTCAGAGGTGAGGCTTTTGGGGAATGACTATATTATGAGGAGACTGACCTCATCAGTGGACTCATCCACACATTGGGCTACCACTAATCCAGTGAAAGATGAATGATGGACAACTGGGAGGTAGGACCTAGTTAGAGGAGGCAGGTCACTGGCGTTGTGCTCTGGAAGGTTTACCTTGTCCCCAGCACCTTCTTCTCTCTCTCTCTCTCTCTCTCTCTCTCCCCTTCCAGCTGCCATGAGCTGAGCAGCTTTCCTCGACCACACCCTTCTGTCATGAGGTGTCTGCCTGACAGCCAGCCAACCATGGACTGAATCCTTTGCAACCATGAGCCAAAATAAATCTTTCCTCCTCTAAGTTGTTCTTGTCAGATATTTTGGACACCAAAATTGACCAAAAGCTGACTAATGCAAATAATAAGATGGGTTCAAAGTGTGGGAGGTGTTCACTTTCGTGAAGCTAGGAAATTCAGAAGTATATTCTGCTGAGCTACAGGACATTTAAACAATACCTCCTTGGGATTTTTCTTGCCAGAGGTCATTCCACTAGTTCTCCTTGGGTCTCTTTCCTTGGAATCTCCATAAAAGGCAGTTACCAAGATCCCAGGATCCTCCATGGTAATCCTTCCTCTCTATGACTGCTATTTAGAAAGTTCTTTTCCTGAGAAAGTAGTCCTTTCTTTAACCTTCTCAAGTCTATTCATTTGTAGTTCCTTAGCACTATGAGTTGATGATCCAATGGTATCAGGTATAAAACCATTAGTAATTCAAAAGGGCAGGTAAGTTTAGTGTTCAGATACTGGGACTCTAGTGCAGCAAAGATGGCAAAGAGAATGTTTTATATTAGAAGATTTCATGATCCTATCTTGCCACTTGGTATTAAAAGCTGGCCCCAGAGAATACAACAGATGACATTACTAAAGTCAGTCTTCTTAACTTTGCTTGGCACACACTTGCCTTTAAGACTTTAATATCATGGTCCTTCAGGGTGAAGCTGAAGCACAAAAATATATATATATTAATTTTTCACTGTGATCCTGTGATGCTCAGTTTATACTTCAATTCTTAGGTTTCTGTATCATAATTAAAGATCATTTTGTTTAACCCTTGCTAGTTTGTAAACAGGCCAGTTTTGATTCACCTGGATACCCTTGGTGTTTAGTACATTATCTATACACAAAGGCACACATAGGTGCATCTTTGTTGAATGGATATGTGAATAAACAAGTATTTGGTTTCTAGGAATGACCTTGTCACATCTTTTATTCATGTTTCAATTAGTAGATCATTTACTTTGTGGTTTTTATTGTCCTTTTCTCTACTATTCTTGCTGTAAAATACTGTACCTTTTCTCACCATAATTTTTCAAAACTAAATTTTTCTCTTTTTTGTTTTCTATTCCTACCTCCAATTGCATTTTTATAATAGCTCCTCTTTTTGGTCATCTGCACAAGGTCAAGAACAAAATTAGGCTCACTGAAAACATTCTGTATAGCATCTTATATACTTACTGATCCCAAAGAACAACAATTTTGGACAATATAAATAAGCATTATGCTTAAAAAAACACTGATTCAATGGTATTTTGGGTGCAGAAGTTTGAGATCTGTGAGTTATATTCACAGTGAATCTTCACAAAAGGAGAACACAGTGAATTGTTTAATTTTCCAAATATATCCATAACAGAACTTCTGTTATGCAATATTTCATAAAACTTGCCTTCTTCAGAATGCATTCTAAGTTGCACTGCTCTGGATTACTTATTTTTTTCAGTCGTCCTAAAGTTAGACTCAGGACTCACATAACAATGACTTATGTTTCATGAACTCATGCCCAGCATATTTCTTTGTACTTCTGCCACCTTCTTACAGAAAGGTGGACTCTAGTTGCAGAGATTAGGGAATGGATCAAACCAGAGAAGATAGTTCAAAGAGTTGAGAAAATACAGTTTACATGCAATTTTTATTCTTGTTGTAGGCCTTCTATTCTCTAAAATTTCATGTTAAAAATTCAGAGACCATAAAAGAAGGTTGATCATTAAATAATTTGGGAACTCCCAACCCTTTTGCAAAAATCAAGATACTTTACATACTTTTATCCACAGTTTATATGGATTCCTACGGGGCTTTTTTTTTTTTTTTCGGTACCGGGGATTGAACCCAGGGGCGTTCTACCTCCGCGCTACACCCCCGGCCCTATTTTTTATACTTTATTTTGAAACTGGGTCTCACAAAGTTGCGAAAGGCCTCACTAGGTAGAGAGAGAGAGAGAGAGAGAGAGAGAGGGAAAGAGAGAGAGAGCGAGCTGAGGCTGGCCGCGAACCCGGATCCTCCAGTCTCCGCCTCCCAAAGTACTGGGATTCCAAGCATGCGCCACCACGCCCGGCTCCTATGGGTCATTTTTTAGGTCCTTATCCTTTGGACAGTGTCATGGGTTCTTGGATTATTTTGATTGGATGAATTAACAAATGTTAGTAATTTTATACTAACATCACAAATAAAGCTGAGATCTACCTATACTTGCTGAAAACTACATAAAAGTGGAAACTCGGATCCTGAGACATTTCATCTCGGTAACAGCAAGTGTTATGGATTTATGTCCCCACAAATTCATATGTTGAAGTTCTAACCTCATTATGTCCTAGCCTCAGTATAATTCATAATGCTATTATATTTGGGGATATGTCTTTTAAAGAGATAATTAAATTAAATGTTATCATATGGATGGGCTCCAAATGCCAGTATAATTGGCATTCAAGAAGATACAATAGGAATGCATACACAGAAAGAAAAGGTTATGTGATGACACAGAGAGAAGGTGGTCATCTGTAAGCCAAGGAAGGAATCCAAAGGAGAAAACAAACTTGCCCCGAGCTTGATCTTGGAATCCAGACTCCAGAACTGCAAGAAAATAAATTTCTGTTGTTTAAACTACCCTACCAGTGGTGTTTTGTTAGGGAAACCCTAACCGACTTATAACAAGATGTTAAGTGCATATATGAATGTATCACTCTCAGTCTTACTATGATGTATAAATATACTGCACCCATAAAATTCTAAAAGAAAACAAAGATATGGCCTTTGAGCTAACCTAGCAAAGTAATACACTGAGTAACCAAGTAGTTGCCCATACATCCAGGTAAATGCTTGGACTTTTGCCTTTTACCTTTTACCTAGATACTGATAAGAACATAGAGTCTAGAATGAGAGAGTAAGTTCACAGACTATGCTTCCTGAGGATCTTTGTTGAATGAATATGTGAATGAGCAAGTTTCTTAAAATCTAAGGTTCATCAGTAAGTGAGGATTGATAGGAAAGCACTTAGTACTATTGTAAAGATTAAATAAGATGATAAATGTAGAAGTATTAATTGAATACAGTTCCCAGCAGCATAGTTACCAAGGACTCGCTGTATGCTACCTATTATCATTATTGTTACTTTAGTATGATTTCATAAAACCAGAAAATTCAATTTCCCTATTCAAATTCCTGTCTTTGTATGGCCTTTAAAACAGAAAGAAGCAGAAAGCCCCAGCCTTAGATACTTTGTTTCTTTTGTTATAAAATCGGAAGGTCATTTATTAGAATAAAATTTATAAAAGTTTGGAAACCTTCTGAGGATTGGCACGGAATGGGAGGGATGGTGGCATTTTCCAAGCCTTTTATTAAGGTCAACCTATGATATTTTCAGTTGTTGACCAATAAATGGGGTTAACAATTATTTAAATGGTTGTATGATCAAATAACCTGGGAGCGTTTTACACATAGGCTCGGGGGATTCTCCTGAAATCTGTGACACCCTATCAAAGTGGACTGTGCAATGGCGCACCTGCTCCTTTCCTGCTTTGTCACCAACTCGTCACCCTCACAGGGAAAATAAAGGGATTGATATCTAAATAACTGTTGGAACTCCAAGTTTCAGAACTCTGAGAACAAATGGGAGGTCGTAGGAATACAAAATGTGAGATAGGGAGACAAAAATGGAATCTCAGGAAAAGTTGTTCTCTGGAATCCTGGAATTCAGAGCAGGATCTATTTAGTACTGGGTGAACTGGGTTTCAAATTGATGCCAAAATTTACATCCAAGAGTCAAAGCAGAAAATGAAGAGCACATAAGTTTAAAAGGTAAAATTTCACAGTGTCTCATGTATATAATTAGAGCATTTACAAGATTTATCTTAGAGACATTGACTTACTTGGTTTTCACCAACCACTCAGAAATCATTGTTTGAAATTATGTTTACCACTATCTCTGCCTGGCCTCTGCTGGGCTGTGAACCCTAATATGAGACACTGGGAATTAGATTCAAACTATCTGTGTTCAAATAACAACCACCATTTATTAGCTGTGTTGCATTGGATAGGTGATTTAATCCCTCCTCCTTTTAGTGTATTCGCCAATGAAATAGATATAATAATCCTATTCTTATAATAAAAGTAATCTAGTACTGGTTTATACATATAAGGTGTTGAGCACATTGACACTATGAAAAGTTTTTAATAGATATTAGGGATTAGTATATTATCAAGACATATTCACAACCAAATGTCTATCTTTGAATCCATCACTTCACCTCTGTATCTATTTTGAACACTGCGAGGGTTCATTTTATGAGTGAACTTTGAGCAAAGAGATGCCCAGATAGCTGGTAAACATGACTTATGGGTATGTCTATGGGAATGTTTCTGGAAGATTAGCACTGAAATCGGTAGAATGAGTAAAGAAGCGTGCCTTCTCCAATGCAGGTGGGCATCACCCAATCCAGTGAAGGCTTAAATAGAAGCAGAAGGATAAATTCGCTCTTTCTGATTGAGCTGGGATAGCCACCTTCTCCAGTCCTTGGACATCAGCACTTCCCAGTCTGAGGCCTTCAGAGTTGGGCTGAGACTCACACCATTGGCACTCCTAGTTCTCAGGCCTTTCGGTTTGGTCTGAAATGACACTATTGGCTTTCCTGGGCCTCCAGCTTACAGAGAGGAGATTGGGGGTATCTGCAGCCCCCATTAGCACATGAGTCAACCCCTCATAATAAATCTCTTTCTACATTTCTCTCTATATATCCTATTGGTTCTGTTTCTCTGGAGAAGCTTGACGAATTCATACCGACAGGGTTTCCACATATCTTTGATTCTCTCTACCCCTCTGATTTCACTATCCATTCTGATATTAGGAAGAAAATTGACATTGGCCAGTGTGGTCATTGTGAATAACACCACTCATTACGTGAAGCATTAAAAGAATAATGCATTTCAGTTAGTAAATTCCTTGGTTAATCTAGAGGTAACACATGTACAACTGATGTCCAAAGAATTCGAATTTATTTTTATGCATAAATAGCATGTCTTTTTATTGGTGCATTGCAATTATACATCATAATTAGATTCAGAGTGGTTGAAACATACATGCATGCATCACTTAGTATATTTCACCCTGGATCTCACCCTACCCTCTTCCCCTCCCCCTCCCTGTACATGTTACTGAGATGGTGTTGATAATTTCATATATGTACATAGGATTATTTGATCTGTTTCCTTCAAGTCTCCACCCCCACCTCTCTCACTTAATCTGTTTTACTAGAATTTAATTTTTTAAAAAACAACTCTGATTCCTTGTCTAGTTCTTTAATTTGGATTTGAGAATTCAGAAGGCACTTTAGTATTTTAAAGTATTTGAGAGAACATAATAGAAAAAATAAATTCACTTCATAATGTAAAAAATGCAGTTGAGAGTCTAAGATTACATGCAACTAAGGTTATTTTGTTTTTAATAGGTTGTTTCACACATCATCCATTGCTTCTCCCTTTCTGAAATAAAGTATCATTTTTCATCAGTACATGCTAATGTAGAGGTAAAATATCTGCCATCAGCTTTTTGGTCCTTCTGGTATAGTTTTAATCCCACTGGTAATAAATGTGGTATGGCACAATCTATGTTGTCTAAATCCACAGGGACTGACAATAGCAATTTCTGAAGACTATCATTAATTTTCAAGAAACTCCTTACAAACATGTAGAAAGAGTGGCATTTTTCAAATAATGTATTGTCCTCTTTAATACAGAAATGACCTCTATATACTCAAGAGTTCCAGTTTTTCAAATAAGTTTCCATGTTTGAGAGCTGGGCATTTCATCAAATTAACCGAGAAGTTGATTCATTCTAATTTTGACCTGACCTCACATTTGCATCTGCCAGCTTTGTTTTTATATTTAAATGTTTGGAAGATAATTTTTATTCCTGTTTTCTTTTTTTAATCTTAGAAAAGGACCAACACTTCACAGTTCCTGTGTATTTGCAAGAAATTACTTTTTATATAACACCTACTTTTTTGAAGAACCCACAAAAAACACTTTAGTTGAATAACTTGAATAACTACTTGAATAACTAAAATAACCATATATGTAAATGGTTATTTTAGATTGCATAATGTCATAACATGTTTAAAATTTTTAAATAGGTTGACTGGCCATTAGACTCAATATATAAAACCTTTCATACAGTTAGAGTTGATTCTGGCATTACTGGGGTGGCGTTGGTGCCTGCCATAACTGTCTGAATTTCTGCCTCCTACTGATGATAATGCATGAACAATTTCATGATGACTTAATGGACTTCAATGATTTTTGAGCTGTGACTTCATGTTGATTTTATTACAGAAAAGTGATTTTCCTCCTACCATAATATCTTTATTTTAGTTTTTGTTTTGTGAGATTTTTTTTAAAGTCATACCTCTGTGGGTGTTCTAATCAATTTTAGAATTCTTAAAAGTTATTTCCTACTGTTAATAGCTTCAGGGTCAAGTATTCTTCAGCCAACCATTAATTTAAAGCGCAAAGTAGCCGGTAGCAGAAGTTAACAAAAGAACTAATGAACAACCTCAAACTGCCGCTGGATTCAGACATCAGACCAGCGAGACACCATGAGAGACTGTGGGGTCAGGGACAGGACATATAGCACTCACCCTCACTCACAGGGTTAGGTGAATAGAGGTGGTATCACCTCAGAAAGCTTATCTCAATACCTTGTCTCCTGAATATTTTCCTTTAGGTGCCTCTGTACCCTTAGAATTTATGGCAATTTTTTAATATGGAAAAATCTTCATCAATCCAGAGAAACCTCCAGGCCAATAAAGTAAGTCACTGGGAACATTGTGCATGGGAAATCATTTAAGAAAGTCTTGCTGGTATCTTGGTGATAGAAATAAAAGCATTGTCCTTTGCAGGATATGTGCATGGGGTGGGGAGCGTCCTATCTCTACGCGTAGACTCATTTCATCGGACAACTTGACAGCCTAAAAATATGCTGATAAAAATCAACAAAGAGACATAGTGACTCGGTCTCTGAGGCTGTCTTTTTGTGACAGGTTGTGCAGTTGGGAGGTGAGGAGGGGTTGCCTAGGATACAGAATACACAATGCAAAGGAAAATAAGGAAGCCTCCTGTAAAGTAACTGAGCACAGGAAAAAAAAGAGCCTGGGACCGTTTTAGCATAATAGCCCTTAGTAACTGACATTAAAACTGGCAGTGAAATGTAGGATTGTTCTGGAGAAACGGACTTTAAGGTGATATTCCTAAGGGGAAGTTTCCTCAAACCACCTTCTCCAAACAAGGATCAGGAACACTCTAGAACAGAAGGAGAGGGGTAGGGAAGGGAGCAACACGAACCACTCAGACAGAATTAGTGTTAAAGGAGGAGAGGGAACAAGATCGATGCTCTTTGAGAAGCCAGGGATCACAATGAATGGGATGAAGGAAGGATACCTGATTCTCCACTAACCCCAGGTGTACTCTGGAGACAGATCCACCACGGAGATTAAGAAGAGCTTTTCTGCAAACTCTACTGGCTTCTCTGCATATTAACTGACTGAACATGAAATGGACTTTTTAAATAATTAATCTTTCTTTCTCTTCACTCCTGAGGACTTGGTAACGACATCACGTGTAGAATCACATCCAAGGACTTCCGATTGACCATGAGAAAAGAATGACCTAGGATTCACCTTCTACACTAAGTCCTCATATCCCTGATCAACAGAGCTCATTCTCATTATCTCACTAGTCTCCTCTTTCCCTCCACCCAGAATCACATGCTAACACCAGTCACATGCCAACATGTGGCTCCACCGGGGTATTATTTTTTTTTGTACATATGAAACAGGTTGGAATGCTGAAGTGCTTGCAAGGTCCATATTGCCTTAATCATACAGGTGGAAATGGATGTTGGCCACCATCCAGAGTTGAACCAGAGCCCCTAGTTGTCCTCTCTGTGACCTATCCATAGGCTGCTAGGGCTCATTCATAGCTTGGGGGCTGAGTTCCACAGAAGACCCTTCCAAAAGGGAGAAAGAAGAAGCCCTCCCCATGGCTTAAGCCCTAGGCTCAGAAGACCTAAAATGCTATTTATGCCACATTCTATTAAGTAGAGCGATCACCAAGCCAGCCCAGGATTACAGGGAAAAAAATTAAACTCGGATTTAGAAAGAGTGGTGTGCCGATAACAGAAGGAACTGAAAGCAGCCATCTCTGGATACTGCCACACACACTTAATTTCATAACACTTCTGATCAGGTTAAGGGAAAACAAAAGAGCTTTCAGAATAATGCCACACTGTGCTAGTTCTATAAATTTCAAATCAACACAACCAACCCACTCTTTGTGTAACGTTTTTCCTTTGTGCTTTAAGTAGTTTTTTTTTTTCATTTAGTCCTTGAAACTAAAAAGTGGAGTGCTTTCTTTTTAGTTTAATTGTATGATTTTGAGGCAAATAAAGTATTTAAAACATTGCTAAGCAACATCTTATTCTTATTCTTCATGCTACTATATCACCAATTATATGCCAAAGACACATAATGTTCAAGGAATCATACTAAAAATAAATTAACTTAGACTCAAAGAAATGAATCTTTATGGGCAACAGAAGTTGCCTGAAAACATAACTCTGAAACAGAAATATTTATACATCATTGTAGACAATAAATTATTATCAAAAGTAGCAGCTTAATATTTATTTATTTATTTATTTATTTATTGGCACTGGGGATTGAGCCCAGGGGCATTCTACCTCCAAGCTACATCCCCAGCCCTATTTTTTATTCTTCATTTTGAAACAGGGTCTCACTAAGTTGCGGAGGGCCTCACTAAGTAGCTGAGGCTGGCCGCAAACCCCGATCCTCTGGTGTCAGCCTCCCAAGTACTGGGATTACAAGCGTGTGCCACCACACTGGCGCAGTTTAATATTTAATATTTCAGTTACACTTTGAGGCTGGAAGAAATTGTATCCTTGAGCTAACAGAACATAGTACAAAACATGAGAAAAAATAACTACCAAGCAAAAGGCTAGCAGAAAAAAATATATAAGGCCAAAATTGGTAAAATCTGACATTTCAAAGGAATCTTGGTGTCAAAAAAATAATTGAAAATGTTTATCCATTCATAGATCACTGTTTTATTTACTCAGAATGAAATATGGATATAACATATGTCAACTCCCAAATCTGTTGAATTAAATATGCCCCAAAATCTACTTAAGAAATTGAAAAGATACTGAAGTATTCGTCTTATTTATTAGTATTACAGTCTGACACTGCACATTTCCAACTGGAAGAAAATGAAAAACTGACATTCCAAGGTGCCAGACTGAGAAACATATGGCATTTCCCAATAACTAACGCCTGGTTATTTGTACTTAGTGAAAATCTATTTGGGGATCTCCTTATAGCTTGATGAGAAAAAGCTTCATATGTTTACTTTTTGGAGTTTTCAGTAAGAAGGAATTTCAGATTTATTTACAGTAGAGAGGAAAAGGTATTACCTTTATTCATGAAATGTGGGAACCTTATAGAGACTAGAGGGAATTCCTTTAATACATTTCTTTAGAAAGCGTTGGCAGCTCAGAGAGAAAACTTTGTGGGGCTTTTAAATATTTAATATCCCATGGCTGCTTTACAGTTTGAAGAAAACTTGTGGTACTTTATTGGCAAATATTTCAGAGATTATCTCAACTTGAATAAAAAAAATGCTTAATATTTCTAAACTGAAAAGCTAGATGAAAAAACCCAACAGCTTAGGGCAACAAGGTGATTCTTTGCAAAATTAAAAAAACTAGATATTAAAAATTTAACATAGATTTTCATACTAAATAAAAATGTTCTTGCTATTGGGGTTTAAACTCATTGTATCTTAATTAATATTTATAGGTTGGCCATGAAACATGAATTTTATGAATTAAAGAATGGGTGAGTGAAATAATTATATGTCTTCTGTTATTAGTAAATAATTTAGTATATAGATATAGCTATTAGACAAAGGTAAAGTGATAGATGGGTCTATTGGGGAACTCAGAATTATATGAGGATGGAGACAGAACTGATTATAATGGGGTTATTGTAGAAACATTAGAAACAACTGCTGGAATGTCTCTCTTAATGGCCTTACTGCACATTTTGAAACACATATGTTATTAACCTCATTAAGTTAGGTCACTAATAATGTGTATTGCCTGGAAGACGAAGCATATTATTTATTTTTGATCCTTTATTCATGCATTACATATTAAATTATTTATAATGTAGCCCCTACCTACTGTCAGAAAAGATTGCTGTGATAAAAGTCACCATATAAGGAAAATTCTGAGCTAGAGTGCATTATTTAATCAAATATTTAGTTCTATGAATTTGATAATTATCGCAGTGGTTATGGACTACTTGAGTTTACACACTTAGCAGTTGTGTCTGTTGGGCCTGGTTTGATTTCATCAAACTCACTATGGCTCCAATTTCTCATTTTTTAAATAGCGATGTATCACATTTTATCTAAGATGACTTTGATTTTAAGACAAATCATAGTACATTCCACTACAAAAGGAAAAAACAAAAAACACCAAAAGTAGAAAGTCAAGAAGGAAACCCTATACAAAATGGACATACCAAAGGGCTCTAAGAATTATAAGCTCAATGTGAAGAAAATGAGAAAAAGACCTGACACCAAGAAGAGGCTGCCAGAAAAACTGTGTGCTCCTCCTTTGGCACAGAATGGAGAGAGGGAAAAAATATCCATTAACAGTGGAACACTAAGCCAGAACCCACGCAGCTCAGCGGAATGAATTCATGCTCCCAGTGCGGTCTGAAAGACATCAAGAAAGAACTGAGGTGGGATGACCCAGATGACTCGCAGAAGTAAACACACTGGCCTCTGGGTGAATTTGATGAAAGTCCAGGCTGAAGCCACTCTAAGACAGCACCAAATATAAGAACAATTTCAGCGATGTTACAATGGGTGCTGGTGGGAATGCATGCAGATTGGTGGCAAGCATGGCCCCGATTTTTCCTTTCCCTAAATCCACATGTTTCACCACATGATTGGCAGTCTCTCCCATCAAAATGACTATTTCCCCAACACTTGATTTTCTGCCTGCCCCAGGACTTGTTGGGTCAATGCAATGTGACAGGCTTCCTGGTGTGCCTGTTTCAAAGCTAGCCTGCTGGAAAGAAGAGAAACCATGTGGAATATGGCCAATTCATCCTCACCAATGTCTCTACATGACCCAGTCCCCAGCCTTCCTGCCAGATGCCCTCAGATGCCTTGAGCGAGCTCCTCTGCAATCGCCTGAGCCTACCCAGATCAGCAGAGCCACCCGCTAGTCTCATGGTCAAAAGCAAATTGTTCTAAAGGTTAAATGAGAAAAAGCATATGTCACACAGCGTTGAATAGAGCTAGTACACAATAAATGTTATTGCTACTTATTATTACTTTTATTATCATTAGCTATGAAATCATTGAAAATGGACTGCATCTAGATTCTCAGAGAAAAATTATTTTCCTCTTTCAATTTTACTTTTTGTTATGGTTTTGTTTTGTTTGGGTGCTGGGGATTAAACCCAGGGGCATTCTACCTCCAAGCTTAACCCCCAGCCCCTTTTATTTTCTATTTTGAAACATTGCTCAGGGTCTCACTAAGTTGCTGAGGCTGGCCTCAAACCCATGATCCTCCTGTCTCAGCCTCCTAAATACTGGGATTACAGGCATGTGCCACTGCACCTGGCTAAAATTCTATCTTTTAAAAAGGCATCCTGGTGACCTTCACATGATAGAGTTGAGGACACGATAGACTTTGAAATGAGACAAACCTAAGCACAGACGCCAGCACTGCCAATTTCCACCTGGGGAATCTTAAGCAAAGTCCTTAAATTTCTAAAGTTCACTTTTCTCAATGAAAAATAAATAGTGCTGCCTGCCTTGTGGAATCACAATGGTTAAGAAAGAAGGCATGGAGGCCAGGCATGGTGGCGCACACTTGTAATCCCAGTACTTGGGAGGCGGAGACCGGAGGATCTGGGTGCGCAGCCAGCCTCAGCTACTTAGTGAAGGCCCTCCGCAACTTCATGAGACCTGGTTTCAATAAAGGATAAAAAATAGGGCCGGGGGTGTAGCTCGGAGGTAGAACGCCCCTGGGTTCAATCCCCGGTACCGCAAAAAAAAAAAAAAAAAAAAAAAAGAAGGCATGGAAACACATTAGTGTGTGCCTGGCAGTTATTAAAACTTTCCATAATCAATCATGCATTACATCTTATCTTATTGTATGGACTAAAGGTTTGGTGGTCCTTGCAAACTGAAGAAAGACCTCAGATCATCAGCAAGATGACTGTCCTTCAGCAATAGATTTGCTGAGTTTCATTTCTCTATATTTGCTCTTGTATTCGGTTATTTGACTATAGCCACCTGTATTCAATTGTAGAAGCAGTCCTGTTGCACTGGAACAGATCTGTAGCTAGAAGCTAGGACTTAGAGGCTAAGGAAGGAGGATCGTTTGAACCCAGGAATTTGAGCTCAACAGGGACAACATAGTGAGAATCTGTCTCAAAGTAAACAAAAAAAATATGCAGAAGCAGAAGAAATAAAATTAAGGGATAGATTAAGAATCCAGTATCCTTTCCCCAGGAAAAGAAGGTAGAGATCCATCCTGCTCATTGGTTGATCCCTGTCCACCTGTTACAGTTAAGAGGAAGATACAGGAAATGACTGGGCATCTCATCCACCATTTAGTGTAAGATAGAAGGGTGAAAGCACTAGATTTGATCTTAAGGAGAGTTCCTGAGGATCGTCGCACTCAAAGGAATTATTAAGAGGACAAGGAACAGAGGGACACAGTGAGGCCCAGTTGAGCAGCCCAAAAGGGATTCAGCAGTGCCTGCTGAGGGGATGGAGCAAGAACTTGGGAATAACTAAGGTGGAGATGACTGAGCGTATAGGTGTTCTGATATTATCCTGATCTGTATGCTAAAGGATAACTCTTCTTAGAGATCGAATTGGGTGGGTAGATAAAACGTGGAAAGCACGGAACACAAAAACAAGAGCTCAAGGGAAGAGTCTCGATTCTTTCAACACTTGACTTGATTGAGAGCAATGATTCTCAAAGCATGATCTCCAGGCCAGCAATATCGGGTTTTCTGGAAACTTGATGGAAATGCAAATTATCAGCCTACTCCAGATTATTGAATCGGAAGTTTGGGGGCAGGGAGCACAAGGTAGGGTTGGCTGCAGCAGTCTGTGTTTGAAAAAGCCCTCCAGGTAGTACTGTTGTATAGTCATTGTGGAGCCATCCAATTAGAGGAAAGTTTTCTCATAATCCTTCTTACTTTTTTATTATAATTTATAGTGCCTTCTTATACCCTTATCTGAACTGTAAAGGTAAGGAAAGGAGCCG
Source organism: Glis glis (assembly GCA_004027185.1). Taxonomy (NCBI): domain Eukaryota; kingdom Metazoa; phylum Chordata; class Mammalia; order Rodentia; family Gliridae; genus Glis; species Glis glis. Next base: position 28,793 of record PVJS01009697.1, read on the forward strand.
GGCGTGGTGGCACAGGCCTGTATGTAATCCCAGTACTTGGGAGGCCAAAACAGGAAGATCGCAGGTTCGAGGCCAGCCTCAGCAACTTAGCAAGGCCCTCATCAATTTAGTGAGACCCTGTTTCAAAAATAAAAAGGACTTGGGGTATAGCTCAGAGATAGAATGCCCCTGGGTTCAATCCCCGGTACCACCAAATTAAAAAAAAAAAGTAAGGAAAGGTAGGAGGGGACATAAAGACTAGACGATTGAGATATATTTATTTAAATACTTGCCAAATCTGTTATTAACTAATTTAGAGGAAAGCAAAAGTAAATTTTTAATCCCAGCTATTTTCATGCAATGCATGAAATTCACAAAACAGTGTTGGCGCTCAGGCTTCACCACCCAAAATATGACTATAGAAGTAGAAGAAGACACCCCAAAATACAATTATTTAGCATATTTTGAGATGGTTATTCTGAGAAACTGCTGACACAGGAATGACTCAGAAAAGCTGTCATTTTGTAAAAGAAGTTTATATCTATGAAGGAGATCTACATTAATAAAGTATCGGCAACAGAAAGAGCACTGCTAATAAAGGCAACAAGAGACCCTTTCCCTGCACCACAAGATTCTCTACTCAACATACATTCCTGCCCTGGCCCTCCTATACCTGCATGATCAGTACCTCCTGAAGCCCAGGCCCCTCTTCCTTAGACTCAGTTGTCACGAATCACTCCCCGGAGATCTTACCAACCAGAGAAGACGATGCACAGGAGAGAAATCTGGGGAGCGGCACCATGTCCAGACACACTGTCACCTCTCCCAAAGGCCTGAGGGCCCATTCACCCTACCCAATATTCACTTACTCCCCCTTAATCTGCCTACATCCCCCTCTCTCATTTCCCCTATTAGGACGGTATATAAGTTTCTAGGTCTTCCTGGGTTTGAGGATACTCACTTTTCTTCCATGTGACGCCCTCATATTAAAATTGTCTACCCTATTCCCTACTGATCTGTTTACCTCGTAGACTCAATCATTGAACCTCAGAAAGTACAGGGAACTTTTTCTTTCTCCTTACAATAGACATTGAGTTTAAGGGAATAAGTAACAAGATCTGGACCATACAGAACAGTATTTGTTCAGTGGAGAGGAAACAGCACAATGAAATGAAAACGAAATGTCCACAGTAAAACCTCCCATAGCGCCACCAGCTCCTGCCATATCACTTCCAGCCACTGCATTCGGGGCCTTTATTTGTCAAAGCCCCGCTGATCATCTCCAAAGAAGACCAAGCTTTATAACGACTCTTGTCACCTGTAATCCCAGGATTTGGGAGGCCAAGACTGGAGGATCACAGGTTTGAAGCGAGTCTCAGCAACTTAGTGAGACGCTCAGCAACTCAGTGAGACCCTGTTTCAAAACAAATAATAAAATGGGGCTGGGGTTGTGGCTTGGAGGTAAAATGCCCCTGCGTTCAAGCCCCAGTACCAAAATAGATAAATAAATAAATAAATAAACAGATAATACTGTTTTTGTTAAAGTTTCAATTATTACAAACACCTAGCATTCTTTGAAAAATTCCATAGAGGAAGTAAATTTAAAAAATAAGCAAATAAAGACTCCAAATTTATCTTGGAAGAGAATAAATTTTATTTTTCTCTGCATAACATGCCTTGCTCAGTCCCTACCTAATAAATCTTGCATTGAATCTCTTAGTGATATAAAGATTGCCGTTACTCACCCTAGTAGCAGCATACTTCGCAGGTGTTCCAGCATAAGAGGATCTGCTTTAAACATTCCATTCAAAATGGGCATTCTTAACTTATTTCATGCATTACTGAGCATCTCATTTCACATAGCTCCTGAAGCCCTGGGTGAGGTGCTAACAAGAAATGCCAGCAGATGCACCAAGACATTTCAAATAGCGCTGCATTTACCGTGTGTCCCATAAAACCCCACAAGATCATCAGATTCGAGTCGATCTAAAAATACAACGCCATACTGTTGCATTCTGATATTATAATAAGATAGACTGCTTTTCATTTGCTTTTGTGGCCCTTTAAAAATTAGTCTCTAAAATTTTCATGGCCGCTTCAAAGCATGAAAGTGGGATGAAATGGCTGGAGATGAAAAGTAGTTGCGATGATTTCGATGGCACCAGGGATATTTAAAGCAGAGAACTAGGAGTCGAGGAGGGAGACGCTGGAGAAAAGACTGTAAAAGTTACTAGAATGATCTCTTTACAGATAAATGGCAGCGTTGAGATGTTTTATTGTTTATCAGGCAGTCCTGGCAGGCAAGTCCCTGTGTGACTTGGAAAAGCTACAGGATTTTCCTCAGGGTGGGAATAAGGCGTCTTTGTAGGACTCTGTTTACATTTGGCATCTTAGACTCTTGGCCAAAATCGGGGTCACTGTTGTCCGGGAGTTCTTGCTGTCTGTGCTGGAGCAAAGGTGGGCAGGTAGAAAGCGTGTGGCCGAGGGAACTAAACAGTCCGTGTTGGGGCTAAAGCAGCTTTGGTGTTGAGAGGAAGAGGAATAAAAAGGCCGGTAGGGGAAAAGTCTGGAGATGAAAAATGGAACAGAAGGAAACCATCGGGCCACCCACCGTGCAGGAATAGAAGAGTTCAGTTGCTGTGCTAGTCAACTTGCTGGGCCCCCTACCTGAAGGGTAGCCACAGGAACCCAGCATCAAACAAGCATGGTTTATTTGATAGAAGTAGAATCAGCAAACACCACAGCTGTGAGTTCTGGGCAGCTCCCAGATCCCATCCCAAGCCCCTGGTGGGTGCACGTGTGTTGATTCTAGGGCAGCACATCTACATTTTGAAAGAGAATAGGTGAGAGGCAGGCGAAAGGCCCGGATGCATTAGCTTTGAAACTTCTTCCAGACTTGTTTTTCTCATGCGTGGTTTTCTTTGATGACAGGAAGACACTCTAATATAGAATTGTCAGAGCAAAGGCTGTGAATGCTCAGAAGATCCCCACAGCCTTTGTTTTAAAGATTTACTCCAGCTGTTCAAAGCAAGGCCAAAATACATAGGACTTTGAGTGCCCATTCTGCCACATGTTGTAAATTTACTCTAAGTGAATTCACCTCCACAGCTCAGCTGCCTTGCTTTAAAGCCAGAAATAATTCCGGGCGTGGTGGCACACGCTTGTAATCCTAGTAGTTGGGAGGCTGAGACAGGAGGATCACAGGTTAGTGGCCAGTCTCAGCTACTTAGTGAGGTCCTCCTCAATTTAGTGAGACCCTGATTAAAAAAAAAGAATAAAAAATAGGGCTAGGGGTGTAGCTCGGAGGTAGAATGCCCCTGGGTTCAATCCCAGTGCAAAATAAAATAATAAAATAAAATAAAACCAGAAAGAATAATATCAAGCTCACAGTTTTGCAAATCTCTGTTAAGCAACAGACCTATATATTCAACTAGAGTCATGTGCCACATAATGTTTTGGTCATTGATGGACTACATATATGAAAGTGGTTGCATAAGTGTATACTAGAGCCAAAAAATTTCTATCACCTGGTGACATCATAGAATTCTAAATTGCCATGCACTGGACATGTTTGTGTAAACGTTGGTGTGGACAAACCTATTGCACTACCAGTCATGTAAAATATAGCAATAAAATTATGTATAGTACAGAATATAGTACAGATAATGAACAACTATGTTACTGGCTTCTGTATTTGCTATAGCATACTTTTAGTATTATTTTATATGATTATTGTGTTATTATATATTTATTATTGTATTAATATTGTTTAGCATTACTTTAAATTCCTATTTATAAAAAAACGTTAACTGTAAAACAGTATGCTGGGTTATACCAGCGATAGCCTTATATAGCTCCTGCTTGTTGTGTTTTTTGATTGCACCAAGAGGCCATGCCCAGCAACCAACCTACACCATTTAGGTTTGCGTAAGTCTACTCTATGGTGTTTGCACAACAATAGAATTGCCTAACAGTGCATTTCTGAGAATGCATCCCCCTTGTGAATCGATGGACAATTGTATCTCTTAGACATCGCAGCTTGCTGAGACCTCAGGCAGCTCATACCGCATGTTTTCCAACAGACCTCGCCATCTTTTCCTGAATCTGCTGACTTCTATATGGAAGTGGTATCACCACCATCCACCACTCCTCCAAGCCAGAAGATAAAGTTATGCTGGGTTTTTTTCTTGTCATTCAATTCGGGCTTTCTGGTTAGAGAGAGTAGACTGCTCTGTTCCCATTTCTCCTGGCCCTGTCTTTAGGTATATTCTCATCACATCCTGGTTGGGTTATTGTAACCATGGTCGCATCTTAATTGGCCACCCTGACTCCAGTCTTACATTCTCCATTCCTACTGCCCAGGAAAAAAAAAATGCATCTTTTTAGATACTTATCATAGGGGAGAAACTGGAAAGGGAAGAAAAGAGAGTGAGGCAGAGGTGCTTAAATATTGGAGGCAGCAAACAAAAATAAAGGCAGTGTGGAAATTTATTCTTTCAATTTAAGTGAATTCTTTCACTCTAATGATTATCTCAAAAAGAATGCTAGAGAAAAAGAAAACTTTCTTAATATTTTCCCAAACAGCTGACACCTTATCTGTCAGGAACCACTGAGAACAACAGTCTTTCTGTTCAGTTTTGTTGTTTTAAACCCGGATATATTGCTGGTTGTGCACAAAATTTCCTCTATCTCGCAGTTGTATGTCAGAACATAGAAAACTTTAGAAGCAACAAAAGCACTTTGCGTTTTGCAGAGGTGGTGAAATGCAGCCTTGCTCTCTTCATTTTGAACCCAGCTGGCAGACAGAGTGATCTCATAAACAAATACATGCTGATTCTATTATGTATGTACCTTGTCACAGTAAGCTAAGTTCTGAGCTCACTTACACTACCTGGCTCTGAACGGAAGGCCCAGTACTGCCAACTCTTATCTCTAATGCACTACAGATTTTCTGAGAACAAGTGTACTAGAGTACATACAAAAAATAAATAGGGGCCTGATTTTCCCTAATTTGCCAAGAAGAAGAAAGTGACTAATAATAGAGGGTTTCTCAGTTCAGCAAAGAATGAGTGGATTCTGCATAAGCGACTATCTGAAATATTGCAGACTTGTTCCCCAAAATAAACACGTGAAAGTTGAGAGCTAGAATGACACTCAGCTCCTCACTATAGCAGAAGAACATACTGAAGGGCAGAAAGCTGGAATAACTTGCTAAGGGGAACTCTGCTAGGAGCAGGGCAGGTCAGAATCCAGAACCCTCCTTTCCTGATATAGAACTATTTGTTCATTTCATAAGTAGCATATACTGAGAAGTCAACTCTATGCCTAAGTCCTGAAGACTTATCTCTGTCTTCTAAATGTGAACTTGAGATTTCAAGCCCACTAGTTAAAACATGTAGATATGTCACCAAATCTATGTTTGTAATGAAGTCCTATATCCAGTCACAGAGTCAGGAATATCTCAGTTCACCAGTTCAAAGGAGGAACAAGGTCTTGAAATTAATAGTCCTAAAGTTATATCATCAACACATTTAGGAAATACAAGAGTGTGCCAAGTGTTATGGTGAGCACCTCTAATCCCAGTACTTAGGAGACTGAGATAGGAGGATCACAGGTTCAAGTCTTAGTGATAACTGTTTCAAAATAAAATAGGGTTGGGGTATAGCTCAGAGGTAGAATGCCACTGGGTCCAATCTCCAGTACCACACACACACACACACACACACACACACACACACAAAAGAAACACAATGCCACTACTTTCAATATAGTACTACGAGTCCTAGCAATAGCAATTAAGCAACAAATAGAAAAAGAAGGCATCCAAACCAAAAAGGAAGAAGTAAGTCAGACTCGGTTTGCAGATAACATGATTATATATAGAAAGAACTCTAAAGACTACACCAAAAAATTATTAGAATTACTAAATGAATTCGGTAACATTGCGGAATACAAGATTATCATACAAAATTCTGTAACATTTCCATACACTAAAAACAAACCATCCAAAAGAAACCAAGACAGCAGTCCCATTTATAATAGCATCAAGTAAGTAAATAAGTTAAGTAATATACTTAGGAAAATTTTTAACCAAGAAGGTAAAAGATCTGTACAATGACAGTTATAAACAATGATGAAAGTAACTGAAGATGACATAAGGTATTGGAGAGATACCCTGAGTTCATGGATTGGAACAATTAATATTGTTAAGATGGCCATACTATGCAATGCAATCAACAGAATCAATAAAATCCCCATCAAAATCCCAGTGACATTTTTTCACAGATACTTGGATTTAATTCTTAAATGCATAAGAGCCAGAAACAAATTCCAAATAGCAAGAACCATCCTGAGCAAAAGAAACAAAGCTGGAGGCATCGCACTACCTCATTTCAAAAGTAACCAAAATAACATGGCACTGGCATTCGAACACATATAGAGAGTACTGGGAGATAATAGAGAACTCAGAAATAAATTCACATGTTTACAATCAATAGATCTTTACAAAAGTTCCAAGAGCACACAATGGGAAAAGGACAGTCTTCAATAAATGGTGAGGAGGAGCCTGGATATCCACATGAAAAAGGATGAAATTGAACCCTTAGCTAACTCCATACACCAAAATCAACTTAAAATGGATTAAAGACTAAAACATAAAACCCGAAACTATAAAACAAGAAAGCATAGGGGGAAAGCCCCACAACATTGGTCTCAGCAAAGATTTTTTTGGATCTGACCTTAAAAGCACAGAAAACCAAAGCAAAAATAGACAAATGGAATTATATCAAACTAAAAAGTTTTTGCACAGCAAAGAAAGCAACCAACACAGTGAAGAGACAACCTATGTATTAAGAAAAAATATTTTCAAACCAAGTATCTGGTGAGGGGTTAAAATCCAAAATATATAAGAAACTCAACTCAATTGTAAGAAAATAAATAGCCCATTTAAAAAATGGGCAAAGAAGCTGAAAAGACATTTTTCAAAAGCCATACAAATAGCCAATAGGTGTATGCAAAATGTTCATTAAACATAGAAAGTGCAATTTCATTAAATGTTTCATTAAACATTAAGGAAATGCAATTTAAAGTCACAATGAAATATTACCTCACACCTTTTCCTCTAAAAAGACAAAAGATTACAAATGTTGGCAAATCCTCTAAGCACAGTTGATGAGAATGTAAATTAGAATAGCCATTATTAGAACTAGGGTCTTCAAAACATTAAAAATGGAACTACTATATGATCCAGAAATCCCACTACTGGGTTTGTGTTCAATGAACTCTGTATGTTAAAGATATCTGCATCCCCATATTTATTGCAACATTATTAACAATAGACATGATATGGAATCAAACACGCACACGCACACACACACACACACACACACACACACAGAAATACTATGATACTGAAAAATTGAAAGGAATTCTATCATTTGGGACAATATAGATGAACCTGAAGGATATTATGCTAAGTAAAATAAGCCAGGAACAGAAGACGAATACTCCATGGTCTCTCACATTCACAAAAGGTTGGACTCATGTAAGTGGTGGGCAGAAGGGGGCTGCCAGGGGAAAGGGTGGTATTGGGAGATGGGAAAAATTGGGGCAAAGGGTGTCAAGTTTTACTTAGACAGGAAGAAAAAATCCTGGAGATCTATTATACAGTATAGTGACTAGAGTCAACAATGCTGTTGAAAACTGCTAAAACAATAGAACTTAAATTCTATTGTTCTAACCACGAAAATGCCAAGTATGTGAGATGATGGATATGTATGTGAGCTCAATTTATTCATGTCACAACATATACATACACCAAAGCATCATGTTGTAAATATAAATAGAGTTTTATCTGTCAATTAAAATAAAAGAAAAAGAACTAATGTTGCCTATCCCAATAGGTCCTTAAATGCTGCTACTTTGAATGCCAGTTGTTCTCTAAGCCAGAAATTACTGATATGTCGTTACTAATTCATGTATCCATTCATTGATCATTCAACAATTGTCTTTTCAGCCAGGGTAGTGCAGAAGCGAACTCAATAGACATAGTCTCTGCTTCATGGGACAGTCATTGTGGTAAACCTTTTTATGCTCTACCTGCTGCTGTTCTCCAAGCTCTACTAAAGGGTTAAAAATGCAGTTATATTCCACGAGCTAAGTTTAGACATAAAAAGATTGGAAACACTAGCAAGCTGATTTTTTTTTCTACAAAATTAATTACACCAAAGCATGTGAAATAGATTACAAAAAAACTCTCAAAATTAAGTTAAAAGAGAACAAATGCTTTTAGGTCAGAGCACAGAGCATATTTAGCACTGGATAATGAGAAAGTGAAATAAAATGCAAAGTTATAGCTTCTTCTCTGCTCTAAATCAGAGCTCCAGCTTGCAATGATGTAGGGACAGTATCTCATAGCCCTTGTTTCTGACAAAGATTCTTTGTTTGGCTCAACTTTAGTCAGGTTTCTGAACCTTCTCCCAGACCCATCTGTGCACTTTCTTGTAAGATCCAGTTTTAGCAAAGAACATGGCTAAGTCAATTTAGCAAGATCCCCACCCTAGCTATTTGATCAGCTTCAATATCCTACTGGGTTCTTTATCCTCCACAATCCACCACGTGATTCTGATCACCCTGGCCTGCCATCATCAAGAATCCTGCTAGTTCCGTTGTACCAGACTCCTCCTTATCACCAATGTTTCCTCTTTGTAATTTCTATCATTGACCCCACTGTCCCTTGGCCCAGTCTCTCATTCCATCACAAGACCCCATTGCAGAGATCCCTACACCTACCGTGATGGTCCTGAATAAGGTTTTCTTTACTGTGCTCTAACAAGTACTATTGATTTTTTTTTTACTTCCACAGTTACTTTTGCATTTCATTTTTTGGATGAATTAAATAGACAATCGATTTCTCTGAGTTTTATTTCTTAACATCTAATTTCTCAAGTCCCTGAAATCTGATTTCCAATCCATTGAGCCCACTCATCCAGTAAAATGGCCAAATCCCAAGGTCCCTGCTCGGTTTTGAATAGTTTCATGGTTTTTGCTACATATAACATTTCTGAATGTGCCATTATTCCTGAAAACACTTTCCATTTCTCACCATTTTCTCTTGTTAGATTGTAATCATTCAGAGCATCCAACCTAGACGCCTCCCTCTTCTTAAATTTACTTTTTAATTTAGAATATATGTCCCATATTCCTCCAAAAGGATTTAACCTATCTAACAAGGCGAATATAAAAATAGAGCAATTGTGGCTAAAATGTAGTCTTACCATATAAATGAAGCAAAAGACAAACAGATATGAGCCTTTGCTTTATGTCAGTGACAGCTTTGGTGGGGCACTAAATCGAGCTCCACATTTTCTGCCAGTTACTACACAAAGGAGAACATGTTGAGCTGCATTCTTTTCATTATCTGACAAACAAAAGTACACCCATTTGTCTCTGCAGTCCGTCTGCACTACTTCCCAGAATACATTCAAGCAGGAATTTATGACATGCAACTTTGTAGAAGGCACACCAAGTAACCCATCACGTCAATTCCATGATCAGAAAAAGACAGCATTCCATGCAGACTGCCCCTTTTCAGATAGAGCAGGTCTAAGGTTAAAGTAAAATTGAATGAAAACGCTTGGCAGGGGAAGATGAGACAAGTTGGTCTTGGGCCTCACATTCTCAGGATCTCAGAAATCAAGATAGGAAATCATTTGAAATAGTGAGAGAGCGAGCGTGTCTATCAGATGTTCTCAAATACCAGATTCCTCAGGTCACGCTGGCATCTGCTACATTATTGTCAGCTCGTGATTAAACTCTCACAAGCAAAGTGCAGTGTAAATATTCCGAGTTGTCAGTTAAAATGAAACCTCCGTGCTCTAGTTGTTAGTCAAGACTTGTCATTTTTCTCAACGGCTATATTTGTTCTCATCATAAACAAGTGGTCTCCATACAGTAGAAAGTAAGAACTAAGAACAACCCTTTTCTTTCTTATCATCAGCCTTGTGTAGGTTCTCCATGTAGACTCAATCATTCATATTTCCTAGTATGGGGAAGAATTCTGAAGAAAAACATTTTTTTCTAAGCATAAAAGATTTTTGTTTTGTTTTGCAACTGGTTTATTCTAACCCATTGAAGAACATCATTGTAGCACTTCTTAAAGATTATATATTAAGCCTGAGCCGGGCGTGATGGCGCGCACCTGTAATCCCGGTACTTGGGAGGTTGAGACAGGATGATCACAGGTTCAAGGACAGCCTCAGCAAGTAATGAGACTCACAGCAACCTAGCAAGACCCAGTTTCCAAATAAGAAATAAAATAAAATCGGGCTGGGGGTGTAGCTCAAAGGTAGAATGCCTCTGGGTTCGACCCCCATTACCACATCAAATAAATAAATAAATAAATAAATAAATAGATATTAAGCCTGGCACATGGAACATGTCTGTAATCCCAGCAACTCAAGAGGCTGAGGAAGGAGGATCACAGTCCAAGGCCAGCCTGGGCAACTCAGCAAGACCCTGAGTCAAAATAAAAAATGAATATGTAATAAAGGTAGACCACAAAATATCATTGGAAGCAAAATCCATCTAATATTGTAAAAACCTTTCCCCCTCACACACACAAATACACATACACACACATAAACACACACACACACACACACACACACACTTGGGCCGGAAGGAATACATTTGAAAATGGATCTCTGGGATAGTGAGATTAAAGGTAATTACTCTTTTCTTTCTTATGCTCTTTGGTGTGTGTTTTGTAAGCTATTATTTGCAATGACAACATATTAGCTTTGTCATCAGAAAACAATTAAACCAAGATAAAAGGAAAAACAGGTCTCTGTAAAGCCACCAGTTAAAATGGGAGTCAGGTATGGAAGCCTATTATCATTGGAACATTTGAAATTTTCAAATACAGCATTATGGGGAATGAATAATCCATTCATTTGATAGTGCTTTTCCCTTCCTTGGGAGAGCTAGACCTATTAAAAATGGTTTGGAGCTGGGCACAGTGGCACATGTCTGTAATCCCAGTACTTGGGAGACTGAGTCAGGAGGATCACAGATTCGAGACCAGCCTCAGCAACTTACCAAGACCCTGTTTCAAAATATAAAATACAGAGCCGGGCATGGTGGCACACACTTGCAATCCCAGTACTTGGGAGGCGGAGACCGGATGATCCGGGTTCGCAGCCAGCCTCAGCTACTTAGTGAGGCCCTCCGCAACTTCGTGAGACCCGGTTTCAAAATAAAGGATAAAAAATAGGGCCGGAGATAGAACACCCCTGGGTTCAATCCCCGGTACCGCAAAAAAAAAAAAAAAGAATAAAAAAGGGCTGGAAGTGAAGCTCAGAGGCAGAGCACCCCTAGTTTTTCCAGCACAGAAAAAAAAATTTTTTTTAAAGATTAACTATTATAAATTGTACCTTTATCCTTATAATGATATGAGGAAATTTGTCCTCAGGAGTCACCAGGAGCAAGCCTTAACTATCTGACATGCTGAGACACTAATCCTCTACTCCAAGTAAAACTAAATACACTAGATGACTATGACTGCCTACTGAAAATATTTTTAAGTAGAATCTAAGTTGGCACCCTTACAGATCAGTAAAGACTGACGGTTGATACATGTATAAACGGGAGAACACAGAGGTGGTTGTGCAGGTAAGGAGCAGGACCCAACCACCTTTTTACAAGCTTCACAGTTTTTTGAGGAAGACAAAGAAGTGACTTTATTTAATTTTACAAGGTGTCCAGATCCCATTTACCCTTGTATTCATTTAACTTCAGATGAATGATTAAGCAAAATTTAATTTTAAGTAGAAATAATTATTGAAGACTACTCATTTTTTGTTTGGCTGTTAATGTGTAATTGTTGTTCAAATTTCAGGGTCTTTTCAATTGTTTTAAGCTATATATTTCTTTAATTCTTCTTACTATTTCACAGAAAAAAAGCAATCAATGAATTTCTCTCTCTCTCTCTCTATCTCTCTGTCTCTGTCTCTCTGTCTCTCTCTCTCTCCTTTTTGGGTGGTTCTGGGGATTGAACCCAGGGGCATTCTACCTTCAAGCTACACCCCCAGACCTTTATTTACATATTCATTTATTTATTTTGAAACAGCGTCTCCCTAGATTGCTGAGGGTCTCGCTAAATTGCTAAGGCTGGTCTTGAAATTGCAATCCTCCTGTCTCAGGCTCCCAAGTATAGGATTACAGGCGTGCACCACCATACCTGACTGAATTTCTCAATTATAGTTTTTAAAAGATTAAATATTAAGAATAATACCATCTCAAAGACCCCCCCATCGGTATAAGTGGACTTAAAACGCACCCTTACATAACTACTGAAAACCAGCCTATCAGTTGGATTAATCCAGGTTATTTAAATATTGATTACTGTCCAACATATTATTTTAATTTATATCTAGTTTATGCTGAGTTTTTCCTATATGCAAAAACTAGATTATAGTCTTAAGATCCTCTCTGACTAAAAACAGTGAAATGATCAACCTAGAACTATGAGAAGCTCTTCTTCTTGTATACTATATAGGAGAACATCCTCCCAGCACCCCTAACAGTTGTCCAAATACCATAGATACTTATTTAAAAAGAATAAAAGGAACAGTATTGAGATATAACTTTTTGTCTGCATTTTTCTTTCAGACTTTATGTTAGATTTCCACTTCTGGTCATAAGGTAGTAATTTGAACCACCTTGCATTACCACCAATAACAACTTAAAAATTAGAAAACACATATCAATAACCCCACAGACATAAGAAAACATATAAAGCAGGACTATGATCCCTGGAAGAAGAAAAACAAATGAGATGAGCTCTACAGTCACTCTAGGATTTTGCCTGGCAGCATTTTCAGGCTGTGGTGCAGAGAGATGCATCAAACAAAGCACAGTGGGGTCTCTCGAGCTCACAGTAACTATGAATTCTAATACCGGTATGCACTGTTCTAAACCAACTGTTAAAATTTTAACTTTGAGTCGGATTTAATGGGACTCTAAATTCTTTAGATGATGTGCTGTGGTAGAAAAATATGACCTTAATAAGACATTCAAATACACTATAGTTTGGATCTGCAATGTCCCCCAAAGGCCTATGTGTTAAAGGCTTGGTCCTCAGAGGGGTGAGACCTTTAAGAGGTGGGGCCTAGTGGAAGGAAGTTAGGTCATTGTGGGTGTGGCCTTGGGATCCCAGCCCCTTCCTTTCTCTCTTCTTGTCTCTCACTGCCATGAGGTAAGCAGACTCCTCTGTTGCATGCTTTTTTGCCATGATGTTCTGACTTGGCACAGGCCCAGAAGCAATAAGCCAGCCAACCGTGGAATGCACCTCCAAACCTGTGAGCCACAATTAACCTGTCCTCTTTTTAAGTTGATTATCTCAGGCATTTGTTATAGTGATACAAAGCTGACTGACATAAAATACAAGTGGAATTAAAATTGGAAAACCTGAAACTATAAATCATTTAAAAATAAAGCAATTGATCATGGCAGCAGATATAAAAATAATATTTTAACAGTCCTCCACCAAACCTTTTATATTAAAAAAAACTAGACATCAAAAACATAGGAAAGTAGAAGCAGAAAGGAATTATGTAACACAAAAAAGAACATCTGAAACCACTAATGAATAGCTACCGAATAATGAAGTACCAGAGTTCTCATTACAAGCAATAGTAAGACACAATGCTGTTATCACTTTTGCTATTTAATGTTATTTTCTGGGTTTGACAAAGTGCCTAATAATAAGGAATTGGTTAAAAATATGTTTGTATAGATAAAATAGCAATTAAAATGATGTTACAAATAATAAGGAAATGTCTACATGGCTATTTTTAATGTTTTATAGTATTCTGTTTTAAAGCTATAATATAGTTTATCTTATTACTGGCTATTGTTAGACATTTTTTAAACATAAAAAGTTAATGATAAATAAAATGATATAGAAATTTTAGCAGTGGTTAATTTTTAGTAGTACAGTATTTTTACATTACTATGTTTTACAAAATAAGCATAACTTGCTTTCATGATTATTGATGAGATTATATTTTAATTTAAATGAAAGATTAAAAACCAACATTTACATGTGTGTATAGTGCACGCCTTCATGTGTATGATTATGTTTAACATATGCTTGTATAAACAGAGAAAATGTAGAAGACTATATATCAAACTTATAATTGGTTTCCTTTTGAGTTGGTGGCATGAAAATATATGGATGAGGGGACGAAAATGTCTGTCTTACTTGAATCATTACAGTTACATGTAAAACATGCAACAAAATAAATTCATTCTCATAACTACCATAAATAAATAAAAGAAATAATGCATGTTATTTGCCAAATAAGATATACAGGCATTATTAAAGTATTAATAGCACAGATAACTTAAAAATATGAAAGCAATCGTCAAAAATGACAAAATAATATTAAATAAAAAGAAAGCAAAATATATAGACAGAACAAGAAATTTGAAGAAACACATATCCCAAAAAGGATATAAAAATGGGTCAATTGCACATACTGTAAACAATAAATATCTAAAGAATCTGTTAACATTTTACCAAATTGGCAAATATTTCAAAAAGATGCAAATTTGCTAAACTTATGGTTGAGGACAGCTGTCTCATAAACTAGTATGAAAAAATGAATTGGAACATTTTTTCTTGAAAATAATTTAGTAATTATTATATACATAGAGCCTTTGACATTTAATACTGTTGAAACCAATAATTCCACCCAAAGAAATTTATCCTAAAAAATTATAAAAGATCTAAAGTAAAATCTACATCAAAAAATAATTATTATAGCACTGAGCATAATGGAAATAAGTTAACATCCATTAATAGGAGGGTGGTGTATTTAGTATAATGTATTCGAATTGTAAAATATCACCAGGTAGCTTAATCTAATTTCATTTCTAGTGTCACCTGAAATCTTGATTCCATGAAATGGCTTGCTACACATCTCATATGGTTTTAAGACCTAATAGCCAAATCTCTGCTTTTCCAGGCAAGGTCAAGCCTGCTTTTTTGCAGTTTATCTAACTTCTGCTTAACCTGGAAGTCTCTCCCAAACAGAAGAGTGATTTCAATTTCTCTGGCCCTCAGTTATTCTCCAGTCTCGTCTCTGCCCTGGCTTCCCAGCCATTCCCCAAACTCTTCTGAGAGCTGTGCCATTCTCTGCAGGTAAGATAGACACTGAGTACCTAGGAAGGACTGTCCTTTATTACTTTTTGACATAGCCAAAGTATGACTTAAAGATTAGAATAAGATGCAATGACACAAAATATTATGAAGGTCATAGTAAGAGTAGCAGGCACTGCAGAATCTTCTTCACAAAAAGAAGTCAAGAAATCATTGTGTCAACATACCTTGCTATATAAAATATGTTATTAAAAAAGTTTGGGGTCTTATAGTTTAGATAAACCTGGATTTCAGACCTGGCAATAATTGAACCAGCACTTCACTTATTATCATGATGTAGAGATTACCAGAGTACTAAGTGAATGAACCTACTCAGGTTTGGCAATAGTGCTCATTGTAAGTGTAAGACTGCAGTATCAGCTAGAAATTTGAGCTCTTTGAAATGCACCCCTATGCACAAGCCAATAACCATACTAACTGAGACTGGCTCTTGCTCCCTTGGGTAGACTCTGTAACATCAGACAGCAGATTTAATTTTGCAGCATTTTGAAAAAATTACTTTGACTATTATTTCCTCAATGCATACAATTCCACTCTTGTTCAGCCAATATTTATAAAGAATATGCATTTGTTAGCACTCTATTGAAGACTTGAGATGTACGGATAATAAACATTGTCTTTCTTCTTGAGTTGCTCACCATCCTATAGAAAATAATTCTTTACACCTTTATGTTGATTGTTGTGATTTAGGTATAGAATATCCTCTGAAAGAGCTAATATATTGATGTTCAGAGTTGATATAATGAGGGTTGGAATCTCATCATAGATAAAGTCTTTTGTAATGGATTTATTGGGTGGTAACCTAGGCAGATGGGGTGTGGCTGAAGGGGGTGGGTCACTGAGGTGTGGCCTTGGGGACTGTGCTTATGTTTATGTCTTTGACTCTTCTCTCTCTCTCTCTCTCTTTCTCTCTCTCCCTCTCTCTCTCTCTTCTGGCCTCCATGATAGAAGAGCAGAGCCCTTCCTCCCTCTCTCTCTCTCTCTCTCTCTCTCTCTCTCTTTGTCTTTCTCTCTCTCCCTCTCTCTCTCTTCTGGCCTCCATGATAGAAAAGCAGAGCCCTTCCTCTCTCTCTCTCTCTCTCTCTCTCTCTCTCTCTCTCTCTCTTTCTGCTTCCCACCACCATGCCCTGAGCTCCACTTATATAACCCAGCCTAACATGGACTGAACCCCTGAAATCTCCAGAACTGTGAGTAAATAAATCTCCTTCCTCTAAGCTGCGGTGGTCAGTTGTTTTAGATTACAGCAGTGAGAATGGTGACTAAAACATTGATGTAAACAATGCAAAAATAATTTAGAGGAAGGTGGGGAGGTAACAAGAAATGTTGAGGCTCATTTGGCTTATTTTTTCCTTTGCTCTTTACTTAAATCTATTGGTTTAATCTATTGGCTAATAAATGCCAAGTCTAAAATTAGTTTAATAAACAATAAGTGGATAATAAAAGATTGATTTTTTTTCTTTTTAAAAGTTTAGGTGCTCAGAGTTGAGTTAATCATAGTTCTTTCTTCCTATCCCACTCTTCTTTTTTTTCCTCTAAGTTGACACGTAACAATGTACATATTTATGGAGTGCCATGTGATGTTTTGATACATGTGTACATTGTATAATGTTTGAATCTGGGCGAGCATATCAGTGTCCTCAAACATTTATCATTTCTTTGTGGTGAAAACCTTTAAAATCCTTACTTCTAGCTTTTTCAAAACATAAATATATTATCAATATCTAGATTCACGCTACTGTGCAATAAAACACTTGAAGTTATTTTTCCTAGCTGTTATTGAGTACTGGTTGACAAACCCCTCTCCTGCTCTACTTAATGTGTTTACTTTGCCTTCTTCCCCTCCCCCAGTCCCATTCTCCCCCTTCACTGCCCACTGTAATATATTTAATTCACATCCCTATTGTACATTGCATCTCCTGAAATATAGAGTATTCTTGTGTGTGACACAATTTACATAAGCTAAATTGTGCTATAAATCTCAACTCAGTTATTTTTTTTCGCACTCAGTACAGCACAGAGCTTTAAAACATATCCATGTGCTATGTTTAAATCTTGCTAATTTCTTCTGAGGCACCCATGTCAAGTCCCGTCATGTACACACTCTACGTTTTCTTAACCACACCCCTGAGGAGTATGTCTAGTTTGCATCCAACTTTTGTTACTACAAGCAATGGCTGTTGTGAAATTGTTTTTTTAAAAACCTGAAAATATTACATAGCTCCTCGCGGACCAGCAAAAGTTTGTTTCATGACATCTATGCCTTAGGATGGGATTGCTGGAATAGGATATAAGCATAGACACAGATACAGATTTATCTACCTATCAATTTTGGTTTTTTAAGACGGGCCTTGCTACAATGTCCAGGCTGGCCATGTAGTCCTGGGCTCAAGTCAGCCTCCTACCTGAGCCTCCAGAGTAGACAGAGCTACAGGTATGCACCACCATGGCTGGCATATGTAAGCATTTTATTTTTTCCTATTATATTCTTCACTAGCAATAGCCACAACAGTTTACCACCTTGCTTAGGGGCATGAACGATTCCATTTTTTCCCCATTTTCTTAAATATCTGATATTTTCCTACTTCTAATTTTTGTAAATATGATGGATAAAGAAGAATTTATTGTTATGATTTACTGCCTATGAAATGTAACGTTAAGGGAAGTTGAAGATTCTCCACACACTTGGTCATTTAAGTTTCCGTTTCAACGGTGGTCCACTGTGAAGTCCACATACCAGGGGATTTCCTGCGTGAGACCCATGCACTAAGAATGCACATGCACAAGCCTCCTACTCTTCACCTCTAGGGGTCAGGAGGAAGACGGAAGGCAGATGTGCTCTGACCTTTACTGACCCTCCCACACCCCTGGTACCCCTTGGAATATCCACAGAGTCTAACTTTATTATGCTGTTATTCCTGGGTATTCCCACACTCTCATTCCAAGTTTCTCTGCACATCTCTTTTTTTTATGTTCATTTATTGGTGCATTGTAATTATACATTTTGACATATGTCAGGGTATGAACATCATACATGCACACATTGCACATTTAGCCCTCCCTCCAGTCCCACCCTATTCCCTCCCCCTTCCCTCCCTTTCATGCTCCGGATAGTTTGTGTATGTACATCATATGCTATAGTGTGTTTCCTTCCACCCCCCTCCCAACTCCCTCAGTTAGGTCACCTTCTTTGTCCATCTAAAGATTTCTTCTTCTTCCCTTCTAAGTCCCTTCTAAGTCCCATTCTATCTAGCTCCCACAGATTAGGGGGGACATCCGATTGTTTACTCTTAGTGACTTACTAATATCACTTAGCATGATGTTCTCTAGTTCTCTGTACATCTCTTCTGTCCCCATTTCCCTTCCTGCCCCATGATCTGACACCCTTACATGCTGATCTATAAAATTCGCAATAAGTCATCAGAAATATCCCTATTTCCATCCTGAACCTTATCTCAGTGTGGTCCTTATCTTCTAGCTCTAATTGAGCCCCGAGTCCCTTCAGAAGACATTATATCCCTGCCAGCTCTCACAAGCAGAAATTCTTATTCCTCTACAATCCTTGAATCCCACTGGTTAGAGAGGGAATAAGTGTTCAGCCTTTGGTGCTGGTTTCAGCTCACTCACTCTCTCTCTCCATCTCAGAATCCCATGCTATCACAATGTACCACATGCTACCAGCCTTTGCCCAAATCTGTTCAATCATTCACTCCCCAAGATGATGTACTCATACCTTTTCCACTAACACCTCTTTCCCCATTTTCTCTTCCAACGAGCTTGTTTTCTACACTGCTAAGGGAATAGAATGACTCAGAATGCCTTTGAACTTTTCCATACGTGTGGAGCATCTTTGAGCACATGCTCAGCGTCCTCAACAGTTCAGTGGATGAGTTCCCCAAGGTAGTTAAGTGTCCCAGTTCTTCAACCTCCTGCCAGAGGCCACGCCCTCTCCCTGTGCCATAGGTACCACCTCCGCTCACCTGCCCTAGCACATTGCTCCCTCTCCTCCCCTTACCTGCATTCGCGAGTGTACACCTCTCTACTGGATTGCTCTGAGCATATATGCATGCCATTATTTCTCTTGTGTCAAGTTAAACACACACATGCACACACACACACACACACACACACACACACACATACACACATACACGCTCGGCATCACTTCTCTCTCCAGTCGCTTTCCTATTTATCTATTTTCTCTCTCCAGTCGCTTTCCTATTTCTCTATTTTCTGTTAAAGCAAAACTCTTAGAAACAGTTGTCTGTACTTAGTCTCCCCAATTCATCTCCCCCATTCCCTCTTAATGCACTGCAGGCAGACGTGTCCCGCTACCACCCCAAGGCTTCTCCTGTCAAGGTCATCGTGACTCCTATGTGGCCATTTGGTCAATTTTTACTTCTCATCCTCAGTTATATCTCTCAGCCACATTGTGCACAGTTGAGCCCTTGCTAAAATGACTTCCTTGAATTGGATCCCAGCAACTGGCCACAACTCTTGCCTTGTCTTAGCTCAATGCCCTTTCTCAGCTTTTTAGCTGTCTCTTCCCTACGTCCCTGAACACTGCAGTTACTTCTCCTCTCTGTGCCTGTCTGTCATCTGCCTTGCAACACTATCATAGGTATTGAATGGAATAATATATGTCAGGAACCCAGCATTGATCTTGGAACTCAGACATTCAGTGAACGAGTTATTACCATTAGTAGGAACAAGCATATTATATTACAGGGAGCATTTCCAATTAAATAATAACAACGATGACACCTATAGTGTAGTGTTTTCATCTTAGCTTTTCTTAGACGTGCACAAAAAGTGAAAGTTCACAAGTTCAATATTTAAAATAAATACATGCTAATAAAATGATACTTAATTTTTTGTTTCTTTTTTTTTTTTTTTTTTGCAGTACCAGGGATTGAACCCAGGGGCGTTCTACCTCTGCGCTACACCCCTGGCCCTATTTTTTTATACTTTATTTTGAAACCGGGTCTCACATCTCACGAAGTTGCGGAGGGCCTCACTAATTAGAGAGAGAGCGAGAGAGACAGGGAGAGAGAGAGAGAGAGAGCTGAGGCTGGCCGCGAACCCGGATCCTCCAGTCTCCGCCTCCCAAAGTACTGGGATTACAAGTGTGCGCCACCACGCCCAGCCTTTTGTTTCTTAATATGAAAATTAAAATACCTAGTTATGGCGCTTGAGTGTCAGGAAATTGAAATGCAAAATAAATGTCACCTTAAATAGGAGATTCTAAGCACACATATTTTAAAAACACCAACATTCTTTTATACCAATATATAAAACAAAAGCTAATAAGGGCAACAATATGCTTTTTAGCTTTGAATGTCCATTATGATACTCTGATAGTTGGAACTAGGTAAAGGTGTTACTGGGAAGACGTTATTAGTCACAATGGGCTACCATATGCTAAAGTTATAAACAACCCCGAAATTTCAATGGCATACAACAAATAGGTTTGCGGGGATTTTTTTCTCATCCGGTCACATATCATCATACACATGAGTCTATCTCTCTTTTTTTTTTTTTTTTTTTTTTTTGTGGTACCGGGGATTGAACCCAGGGGCGTTCTACCTCCGCGCTACACCCCCGGCCCTATTTTTTTATACTTTATTTTGAAACCGGGTCTCACGAAGTTGTGGAGGGCCTCACTAGGTAGAGAGAGAGAGAGAGAAAGAGACAGGAAGAGAGAGAGAGAGAGAGAGAGAGCTGAGGC